>KK351180.1:365690-466508 GCA_000671755.1 Glossina brevipalpis
AGTAGAAGCTAAAGGAGAAGCTAAAGTAGAAGCTAAAGTAGAAGCGAAAGTAGAAGCGAATTTAGAAGCGAAAGTAGAAGCGAAAGTAGAAGCGAAAGTAGAAGCGAAAGTAAAAGTGAAAGTAGAAGGCAAAGTAGAAGGCAAAGTAGAAGCTAAAGTAGAAGCTAAAGGAGAAGCTAAAGTAGAAGCTAAAGTAGAAGCGAAAGTAGAAGCAGCATTGGAAGTAGTAGAGAAGCCAATGACAGGTTTTCACTTACGCGGATATCTGAATAGTTTAAGCGTTTCCCAGATAATCGAACAGACGTTGGAGATGATGTAAGCGTTCGAAATAACTGAAAATCGTCCTTGCTTCGTGCTTCAAAAACGGATCAACCTATTAAAAACCTGGGCCATCTGATTTGATCTGATCGTCGAATAACTATCCGTGCGATTGCTGATGTAAACCGGGCCGAATTGTGCAAGAACGAAGACTGATTGTGTTCTTCGCCATGACAACGCCATGACTAAGGTTTCTAACCAAGTCTACCATCCCAGTATTAAGCTGTCTTATTCACTTAAGTTGGCACCTTGCAACTTTCATTTGTTCTCCAAGGTCAATTTCGCATTAAAAAGAACAAGAAAGAAATGAAAAGTAAGTAAGTACTTCTCATGAAGGAGCGCCGCAAAAAAGGGCTTTGCAGCGTTGTTTCGAACAATGTTAGACTTGATAGAAGTTTTATAGCATTAATTTCATTATTTACTAGCCAGTCACACCTTCGATTTGTAAAACGTGAACCCAATAATATTCGTAAACCTTGTAGTCGTAGTGCTATGGCATTAATATATAAAAGTATCGATGATAACATTAACCTAAATTGGCCCGAAATTATACAGTGTTTGCGTAGATTCCCCTTCAGGGATTTAATATCCCAATCATCATCATTTTCTTTTCTTAATTCTGTGTAAAATTGCAAGTAAAGTGAGAGCAATTTGTACAAAGTTTATAACAAACACAATATTATTGTTGGTGTACTTACATAATTTTGAAATCATGGTAGGAAATAAAAGCAAGTAATAATACACAGTTATGCAAGCACACACACACACTGAAAAGTAAAAAAAAAACTTTATTATTTATGCAGTGACATGTCAAATGGTGACGGTGGTGTTGATGGTGGAGATGTGATGGAGATGGCGGTGATGGTGGTGGTGATGATGATGATGCTTGTTGGTGAAGTTTCTGTGTAGGTGTAGGAAGGGTGAAGTTTTCTATAAAGACATTTATTTATGTCGTATCGTATCGTATTTAGGTGAATGCAGCACGTTTTTCGAAAATTTCATTTTCACACCTCGTTAATACCCAGTTTGAACTCTAAAATATGATTATTTAAAATGTAGAGCAATTTAGTTAAATCGTGACTTTTGAGCTAATGATCAGATTATGTTGTGGCATTTTAGTAAATACGGCGACCGTTAGATTGTGAAAGTGCGTGTAATACTCGCACTAACAGCATCAATTGTTATAATTATGCATTATTATGCGGTCATATGCTAACAACAACAACAACAACAACAATAACAGCCATTTATTTGTTCCCTCTTATCGCTTCACTCTGTGTTTAGCTGTTTTTTTCTTTTTGTTTTTTGTTGTTGCTTTTTTGAAAAACTATTGAGAAGAGAAAGATACTTGTTTATCGGAAATTTATCTACAAAAATTGTTGCGTTGCTATTGCTGGATGTTATTGCCATTGTTGTTGTTGTTGCTGTTGTTGTTTAAATAAAATATTAGTAACAATAAAATTGAAATCATTTTATAAAAATAAATTTCGTTTCTATTGTCAACCATGTGTATGTGTGTGCATACATATGTGCAATAAATATGTGTTGGTTGCTTCACTTGTTCTACCAACACTTTCACCCGATGAAACACCCGGTTTTTTTTTTATTTTTTATATTATAGATGAACATTTGCATATGTCACGGAGCTTGTAGTATGCATATGGAAATGAAACCCCGTCTAGGGAAGTATGACGAAAGTGAGCGAATGTACTTTTCGAACAACGCGCACTGCTTTTAGCAGCAGAGTATAGCAGTTAAACCGCATACTACGCGTATGTAAGCTTATGTAATATGCATATATACGTTTGCGTACATGTATGTATGTATGTATAAATTCGTAGTTTGCATGCATGCATGCATGCATGTATGTATAAGTGTAGTACGTACATGATTTTGTGTAAATGTAGAGCATGTGGAAGGAAATAAAATAAAAATTGTTCAAACACACACTAACGCATGCACATAACCAAACATACGCATCTATAGTCAGATAGATACGTAAGTATGTTTGTTTATTTGTTTGTTTTTTCATTTTTCTTTTTTTTTTTCTTTTTTGCTTTTTACGACGGAAATGGTACGCTACGATATTTATTACTCCTCTTGAGAGCCATAAAAAGGAAATTGTACACAATATACATTTTTCGTTACTAGTTTTTATAATATATGTTAGATTTCGTATGAGTGTGTGTTTGTGTGTGTGCCTTTTTTTAGCATTATCACTATTGTTCCTTCTTTCGGCAATCACGCTCTTTTTTATATTTATTTTTATTTTCCGTATTTGTCATTTAGTATTTGTGGTTGTCTCCTGTATATTTAACAGTAAACACAAATATTTCATGTAAGAGATACGCGCTTTTATTCTTATCGACCTTTTCACGTTTCCCGTGAAGGTTTTAGGCTTATGTGGCAAAATTTATCATACACGTTTCGGTTTCGAAATAAGTATTTATTGGTTAAATATTGTGTGTGTGTGTGTGTCAGGAGATCATAGCATTCATTCAAGTTAGACCTGGTGCACTTTAATATTTAAAAATTATTAATTATCAATATCTTCCTCACATTATTACATCAAATCAATTGATTATTTCTTCCTAATATTATCAATTGCTGTAGTCCTTGTGAATTTCAAACGGGCTCCTCTTCTTCAAGGTCGACCATGAAACAATCTATCCGATATAGTTCTTCTATTTTTGTCATAAGTTATGCGTCCCCTTAAAACCTTACTTTTCGTGTCGCATTATTGATGTTAGCGAAAACAATGGATCTTAGAGGATATCCACTGTCCACAGAGAAAGTAACACAATTGGACCATTTTTGAAACAGTATTTACAAACGGAATGACAAATCGAACGTACTTTCGCAACTTCGAAGCAAGCAGGATCACTAGACAGAGACCGAGACACCGGAAGAGACACCGAGACCGAGACATCGAGGCCGAAACAGCGAGATAGCGAGATCGAGACATTGACGTCGGGACACCGAGATTGAGACGCCGGGACCGAGACACCGAGACCGAGACGCCAAGATCGAGGCACCTAGACGCCGACACGCCGAGACTGAGACACCGAGACACCGACGCCGAAACACCGAGGCCGAAACACCGAAACACCGAGACAGCGAGATCGGCACTCTGATATTGAGACACCGAGATTGAGACTCCGAGATCGAGACCGAGACATCGAGACCGAGACATCGAGACCGAGACATCGAGAGCGAGACACCAAGACCGAGGCACCGAGACACTGGGAATGAGATACCGAGGCCGAAACACGAAGGCCGAGACACCGAAACATCTAGACACCGAGATCGACACACTGACATCGGGACACCGAGATTGAGACACCGAAACCGAGACACGGAGATCGAGACACCGAGACCGGGACCGAGACCGAGACCGATATACCGAGACCGAGACATCGAGGCCGAGACCGAGAATGATTTCCTAATAAGTAAGGCGGCATTTAAAGAGCTTATAAGTAAACAAGCGGGTCTTGTAGAACTGAAGGAATCGGTCGCTATTCTCAACCTATTTTTTTACTTGTTATTATTACTAAAGGTTAGCTACAAGCCGTTTAAATTTCTTCAATTTTCAAAATATAATATAAAAGAATTTTGATTGCAACCCACGAGTGAGTAGTTGTGTATCAAACATTCGTTTAAAGCCTCATGAAATCAGTCTTAGACAGAGAGACGTACAGTATTTTATTACATATAGTTATCAAATCCACTTACAGATATATTCTTATGTACTCATACTCCTCATACTCGTATTGAATATTTATGCGAAAGAATGCATATATGCGTGCTTGCATGCATGCGTGTATGTAAGGATGTTTGGTTGATAAAAGCTTTCCTGTAACTACACATTATTTGTTGGAAAAGAAAAACTAAATGTATCTTGATACGCCACTATTAGCTTGCGCTCAAAAGAGAATATTTGATATCCTGCCGTTAAGAATTTATGAGTGCGCGTGTGTGTGTGTGTGTGCATATGTGCTCATTCATACATATACACGTATACACGCATGTAGAGGAAATAAGTCATTTTTGGTTTACTACAATAATGCAAAAATATAAAATTTATATTCAATGAGCAGTTTGTTGTTGCCCTTTCCTTCGTTGTTATGTCATATTTTTGTCATAGAAAAGAACTTACGAATGAATTGATTGGAAAATAAATATTCCTTTTATGTTATCCAAGTAAGTGCTTTGTGATATGAATGTGAATGTATGTTCTTTGCAATAATGGATACACCGAGAATTGATGATTAAGTAGTAACTCAACTTAAAGTCAACTCCATATTAAAAACCAATTGTGTTTCTGCATCAAAATTTATTGCAAAATATTAAAATTATTTTTACGATTTTTATGATCTTACTACGTTTTGTGAGAGAACTTCAAAACGAATTAATAAATGTAAAGCAAAGATGCTTTTTGATATCATACCATATGCCAAACGGTATTCCAAAAGATTCTGAGTTTAATGTAATAAACCATAAGAGAAAAGAAAGAAAGGGAAGTTGTCCAATAAGAGAAATAGAATAAAAGAAACAAAAAAATAAGCTGGCAAATATGACTAGAACACTGACTGGAAAACTAGTACTTATTTTACAAAAAAGTCGGGATAAGTCGAGGAAGTACTTTGTTCTAAGGAATAACATTTTTCCTAAGCAACAAATAAGGAAGGGGTTTAATTCATCGATCAAATTCATGAGGATAAATATGCTCGACTTAATTAAAATATTATGAAGTGTCTAAATACAATGACCACTCGTCCTCTATGCAACTCATATATATAGTTTTTACATGTACACTGACTGTGAAAGCTAACAATTTGCTAACAAAGTCATTGAGGCTGACAACCGATATTTTGGCCAAATCCATATAAAAGCAATCATGTTGAAATTTTGCGTACACCTCAGTGTAGTAAAGGGCGTCTCAATAAGAGTCCATTACTTCATTTCAGTCGCTTTGCATGGTCTGCTGGTTTGAGCTCTTGATTAAACAAACTTGTACGGGTGAAGATAGAAGTTTTTCGTCTAAACTCGCTGCGTAGTACTTCGTAAGATTTGAAGCAATTGACAACGATGCCGAATTGATATTCTCGGCGTTTCGCCGACACTTCCGTTTGCAGTAGCATGAGACCGATGGCTATGTCGAAACAACGAAGACTCTGCTATCTATAGCCGACTCAGCTTGTTAAAATTTTTTGATCACTCTTCGAACTGTTGACACACATTAGACGAACTTTTTCAATCGAATATTCTGCAAAGTTTCCGAGCGGTTTTAATGTAACTTTTCCCATTTTTTAAACAATTATGACGCATCTTTTCTTCATGCAACGCCTTATTTTCAATAATCGGAACAATTGCAGATAATAGCTGTCAAATATTAGGGTTGCCACTTGGTTGAAAAAAAAATACAAAATTTAAATAGTGTACTGCTAGTGAGACACCCGTTATCTGCTGTAGTTTATGAATAATGCTGTCTCTAATGGCGTCACTATTACTGAGTATTGACTATGGAGCATAAAAAATAAATATGAGCTACAGCATGCTTTCCTGTTGATTCAATTATGAGTGAAAAAAAAATAATTACAAATAATTAAAATATTTATCGCGATCTATATTTAAAAAAGAAATAGAATCTTATTTCAATTAATCAAAATATTCTGTTTTTTCATTCTTTGTTCATTTACCCGTTTTGCAAGAATAGCGGGAGAAAGATTTGAATCCTTTTATTGCAAATTTTTTGAATTTTTAAAAATCCAAATCAAATTTCTAATCTGTAGACATTAAGTAATGAAATCTGTAGAATATCGGCTGCTTACACTTTATGAATAACATAATAAAAGTTATACTCCAGTATTCACATTATGAAATGAAAGGAAAACGTATTAATTACTCGGAGAAGATGATAAAATTAGGAGGAAAGAGAACCCCAAAGCCATAGAGTTTATTATCTTCTTCTACAACATATCCTCACAGATAATAATTTGTGTTTTGCATAATACTAGTGCATATGGTTAAAATGAACTAGAAAAACAAAAAAACAAAAACTTTGAAGTAGAGAAAATATTTCTCTAAAAATTCGTTTGGTTTTGCATTTTAAAGATTCTTTTCGAAATCTATTGCAAACGGTAAGCAACTGTAAAAACGCATTTGGAAAAAATTAAATTGAAAACAAATGCGTGTCCATCTACAGAGAAGCAACAGAGTGCGTTGTTTTAGTCGTATTTTTGCCCTTTACACATATAACCGTTTTTGACAAAAGTCAAATAAATGCCAAAGTTGGTTTTTGGTTACATAAACACACATATACACATACATTGTCATAGATATCTTCTCTATTAAGCAAACTCACGTAGTTGACGTTGTTGTTTTTACGGATGAATTAACTCAGGAGCAGCTTCATATGATTCTATTTAACCCAAGTCACCTGGTCTATCTCTCTCTCTCTCTCTCTCTCTCTCTCTCTCTATAGAGATATCCCTAAATGTGCTGATGACATGACAGGTTGTGCTTTGTGCGATGCTAATTAAAATGATTTTTCATTAGTTTTTCTTTTGGTCGCATACATTTTTACCTCAACGTGAAACGCACAAAATACATGTATTCATTAAACGAAAACATTTCCCTACACACACACACACACACACGCACATACACGTAGAGCAAGTAATAGGCTAACCTACCAAATTAAATCACTGGTGGTGGTTGACTTAAATACTTGTATGCTAAGAACAGGTCTGATAATGGTTCAATTCTTCACCAAAAAAAAAAAGAAAGCAGAAAAACAAAGTTAACAATATTCCTGCACGAATCAGAGATACACATACACATATATACGAACGTAAAAAAAGTTTGTCATTCTGTTGTGAGCTTCCTGCCATTCTGGTTGTTTTTCTTTTCCCCCTTTTTCTCGGTGGTTGTTAGTATTCATTACATGTGTAAACTCAATTGAACCGTAAATGTAAGTTAATAAGTTTCCATCCACAATGCTTAATGATGATGACGATAGTGAGATAGTGATAATGATGATAATGAGGATGTTCTTGTTGACAACGAATATGAATGAATGAAATCTAAAATTTCTTACTTACGGCGTTACCATGATATCAATCGACAGAAATCCTCTCTTATGTAAAATCCCCCTTAGTTTTCTCTATCTATATATAGATGTGTGTGTGTGTGTGTGTATATATAGAAACATTAGTAGATTATCTGTTTTTGTGCAAAACATACGTACATACATTGCATGATTGGCGGTTTATGACTTTTAATTGGTTTCGTCTCATCTTAATTATAGGTTTTGTTAAGAGTGCGATAAAATATCCAAAAAAAAAAAGAAAAGTATTCATTTTCAAAAACTGAGATGTACTTAATAAGAATCAAATTTTGAATCTTAATTAACATCCAGATATTATAATAAACATTCAATAATATTTCTATATCAATCACCAACTAGCTAAGAGTACATTATGTACTCATTATCAAAGAATGGATTATGATGCTACAAGAATAGGTAAATTAAACTGGGATAATTTATTTTTGGCCCAAACCATCACGAAGGTCAGAGAACCATAAAAAACATTTTATTTTGCTTCTCCTAAGTTCAAGTATTTTATGCGTTGAGCTTCAAAATTCATTGTTCGACTTGTAAGTTGGAGACGCTCTTCCTCTTCCTTATGATTGATTTTCGTTCACGTATTTTTATACCTACTTCTGTTTGTAACGCCTAGAAGGAAAATTCGGAGACTCCGCAAACTGCCTATATTCATGATCAGCTGCTATTAAATTTTAGTTTCCCCCCTCTTTTTAAGATAAAGACGGCGGGTGTAAAAGATTCGGCAGAGCCGAATATAATTTTCTTCTTTGTTATTATTCTTTAAATCACTCACTGTAGAAGACCTTCAAGCGATTAACGCTAGTGTAATAACTTGAAGAAATAAGAAGAGAAAAATAGACAAAAAAACTGTGAACATATTTTACATGTAATCGACAACGATTTCGTATTTCTCTTCTGCATCTCTTATGAAATTGTTTCTGGTATCGATTTGTGTACTTCTCTCTTTAATTACTATTCTTGGAATATTTTGAATAATCCGTCTGTCCGCATAGGTAAAAGTTATTGACGACCATAGGAACTTCGTTTCAGATAGAAAAAAAAATAGAGGTAAAGAATAGAAATATTGCATTAAATTAAAGAATTCTGATGCACAATATTTTTTGCTTTGGTTTATGGGATCTCTGAAGCTTCCATCTGGACGCTGCCATTCACCATCCTTCAGTGGTGGGCATAATACCATAAAATTATGTGACGCCATATCGAAAACTTTTAAGATTTTTTTTATCCAATACAAAGAATGAGAATGAATGAGTAGATACTTAAAGGGCTATTAATTAACAACACTATTTTTAATTTATTAATAACAGAAACACGAAACGTGTCTGGTAACTCACTGATTTGTATTTTGAGAAATTTCTTAGCTCCTCTTGGTATGAATTTCACTTCAATCGAATAAATGGTTTCGCTGTTTTCTATTGCTAGGCAAAGAAACAGCACACGTTCGTTTTTATATTTATATTTGATTTATATTTGATTCATTTCTATTCCCAATGAAGTCTTTACTCTTCTTCTTTCAATTTTGTTCGAGTGCTTTTGAAAAATATTTCGTTTTTTTTCTTTTTCGAATATAAATAAAAAATATTATACTGAGTACGTTTGAAGCTTATTAGCATTAAATGCTTAAGTTCGTGTAACTCAGTAAAAGAACACACGTGACTGAAAGTTTATTAATTATTCTTTAAAGAGCGCGTTTCACCCATCTTCAGTACAAGCACAGAACTTTTATTATATTAAGCCTTTTAATGTAAATTTATTTTTTTTGTTTTAAATTCTTTTCAATAGGGTTTTGTGGTTTTTATATTCTAGAAAAAAAAAAGAAAAAAAGAAAAATGTATGCTACTTAGTATATGCAAATAACCGAAAGCGGTGCAGTGGTGTGCAACAACAACGATAAAAAAAAAATGCTTTCAAACTGACCTCATTGAAGTTGCATTAGAGAGAACGAAAGAAACATAAGGGAAAAATTTTAATTATTAAATAAACATAAAAAGAAAGATAGGTATGACGTTTTTATTTTTATTTTTATCGAAAGTGAGCGGCAGATTAATGATGTCCTTAATATAAACTACATAAAATCAGAAGAAAGTCGTTATAAAATGAAAAATATTTTTGTTGAGTATTGGTGACCATTTGTCTTTATAGTCTTCCTTTATTATTTATTTATTTAATTATTAATTTATTTAATTACTTAATTATTTAATTATTTAATTAGTTAATTATATAATTATTTAATTATTAACCTCTTTAAATATTTAATAATTAATTAATTTAATGTTACTTAATTATATAATAGTTTAATTAAATAATTATTTAATTATTTAATAATTTAATTATTTAATTACTTAATTATTTAATTATTTAACGTTCGTAAAATTACGTCCCAAATATTCCGTTTGGTCGCTTGACACAGACAATGTAGGAAAGATGAGCTGCTCCATGATGATGTCTGAATCAACAAGAGGGCGCATATGTAATTATGATTTGCTTCCAACTTATGCTTCCCACACTGTCTTACATCCTATAGAGGAAAGATGAGCTGGGGGAAATGCGTTTACCATTTGCTCTTAACATGTGCTCAAAACATGATCGGCGTTGCCAATAGTAGTCGCTTTCGAAGTCGGCTGATAGAATTTTGAATGCAACAAGCTCCCATCGTACATGTCATTTCTTACAACTAAGATAAAATCAGCGAACAATTATAATGAAAGCTTACCATACGTAAAGAAAGACTTCTACTAGGTAACCGTGCAAGAAATTTACAATAAACAATAACCCAATATATAATAATAAATAACTGAACATAATAACTTAACGTAGCTTCGGTGTCAAAAAAAAATTTGACTTTGGCCCCCATAATGTATATATAATTTTATTGCTTACGCTTACTTAAGTTAATAAATATAGTCGGACTAGTTTACCACATTGAGAGCATAAAATTGTAATTCTTTCCATCCCATATGGAAAAACGCATTTTATTATCAGCTACATTATGAATTATTATGGCGCAGTAAAAGTGAGAAGAGCAATGAACATCAAAGCTATGTTTTCCAATTACTCATTATAAAAATTAATGAAAACCAAAAAGTGAAAATTTTATATCACATCTTTCATTTAAAATTATCAACAGAAAGAAAAATGAGATTTATAAAAAGCTACAAACGTTGGTTTAATTTCGTTCATATAATTTAAAATCTTTATACAATTATCGTAAGCTCGCTTAAAGCAATTAACAAATTGAAATACTTTCGCAAAATAAAATGTGTTCACCAATTACTTATTCATTCTCTGTCTTTATGTGATTATTTTCATTTCATTTTATTGCATTTCATTCATTTCAAAGAGAATTCAATCACTGACTAATAGTCATTCACTCGCCGAATTGCAATTAATATTTCTTAATATTACTTAAATACTCCAATACAAACAGATATAAGTCTGGAATATATATATTATGTTAAAAAATAATTGTGGTATAATAAGAGAAGGAGCCGATAATTTCCAACGTAATGTAATGATTTCATTCCTGTCAATAGACAGCACCGACAAAACAAAGCAAGAAAAGTACATTTGAACAAATTATGCGAAATAGTTTGATCAGCTCATAATTAGTACGGGATTGCGAGCAAACTGTCTTAAGACTTTGCGAGGGATATTAAAATTTATATTTTGCGAAGAAGCGTGGAAAAAAGCGTCACTTTATTAAGAACAAATCTAGCTTTTTAAGTTCTTTCTGAAGATCAGGGAAACCCATAATCTCCAGTCTATTGTCATATTACGAGAGACGTTAGGGAACCATCCCACATCAAACCAACCCAATTGATACAAAGCGACTATGAACTGACCCAATACAGTCAACATTAGGCAATCAATAACTAGGCAGACAGGCAACAGCTGAGTATTCTATCGTTCGCTGGTCAAACTGAAAAATATATATTAGCTCTGTCTGGTGAGATATTATTTTATTTAATTTAGGTAAGGCAGTAGTGTTTAGAGAAGAAGACTCGCTTTATTTACTGAAATTTCAGTAAGAATATGAAACCAGTGCCTCGTATTGAATATAACAACAAACTTTAAAAGTTCACACCTCGTTTCAGGATGTTGCTATCGATACGGGTGTATGTAGGCAATATAGACGGAAATAGGTACTTCTTTAGGTACTTACTTTAATTAAATGGCTGCGATATGAAGCATTTAATCAAATTGGCGATATATTCTTTTATAGCTGATTCAATGGTTAATTAATTCTTCTTCAAAATTTTAATGCATATCACAGTCGATTAACCCAAATAGTGGAATCGAGCGGTATGCGTGCCTGTCTATTTGATTTTTTAATTTTCATAAGTCTTAGAATGAAAGAGTGAAGGTTCGGGGAATTATTTACCAGCGGGCAGGAGATTGTCGACATGCTCTGACGTGTTCTGGTTCAAAACGGCAGACTTGTGAATTGTTAGAGAATGAATTAATTTCTTTTGCAACTACAAAGAGATGACCTCAGTCCTGAACAGCAAATGGCAGAGCGAATTGACTTCTGCTGTTTGGTTATGAAGAAGTCAAAGGAAATGTTATGCCAACAATTCTTTCAGATGTTTTTATTAACAGATTATCTTCTAGCCCAAAACGATACAATATTTTAACTTCGGATCAAACAAGAGAGAAGAATTTGACTCAAACATTTTCCTTTTGATAGAGTTTGATCAGATTTCATTGAAAGGAAAGGCTAATTTTTCCTTAGAGATATAATAAGCATTAGAAGACAGAGGTCCCGTATTTCCTTTACTTTGTTTTTACACACTGCCAGGTGCTCCATCCATTACACTAAAAAATTCGAGGAGTCATTTATGAAGGCTTTGTAAGGCTTTTAGAGAAACAATATGAAGAAATACAGATGTAGAACAATGAAGAAGTTCAAGGTAGAAGGAGTAGAACTATTATTGTCTCGACAATAAAAAACTAAAAAGAAATTTCTTTTTTTAAATAAAAAATGTTCAGCTGACTAAAAACGATCCTTTATGTTAAATAGTCGGTATTTGGCATTTGTGTGAACAATTATTGATATTGCACTTGGGAAAAATTTTAAATATCAAAATACTCTTTGAGTCGTATTGAAAAGAGGTTTTCGAAAATTCAGTTAATTTTTTTTTTTTGCATATTCACGTCGTCACGTCAGCTCCTTAAAAGTTTAAAATAAAATTTTTTTTTTTTTTATTCTCTAAATGTCAAATAATATATTACAGCCGTTCGCCTCTTAATAGACAGAGTTGTGAGCTGTAATTTATTTTATCTTGAATAACTGTACTAATCCCTTTAGAGAGTTTTCCTACCTTTTTTTTCAAAAATATATTTTCATCACGAAATGATTCTTTTGTACAAAACTGTCAATTACCTACGAAAAAAAAAGAAGAAAAAAAGACCGTTTAAAGGAAATTCCTTTTGATTGTTGAGTTCTTACACACTTCTTCTAAAATTGATTGATTGAAAAGGGTGCGACAACCTCAAAGTATTGAATTCATTGAACACGATTTAACAACGATAGGAAAAATTTGATTTTGTGTAAAGGTGTGGCATGATATTAACAACTTATTTAGTAGTAAGTAGTTGTCATTCAACTTTGTTACGTTTCATATGGAGCCGCATGAAAATCTAAATTGAAATTTTTCACATTCACACAAACACATTCGCATAAAACAGCTAATTATGCACCACAGAGAAAGTACACATAACAGTAAACAGTATGACTGTTTGAAAAGGTGTTTATGAACAACAACAACAACAACAACATAACATGATAAAAACAAAATATGATGTGGATTTGTATGCATGTGTATGCACACACACACACACACACACACAAACACAAACACACAAACAAACATTGTGGTTTTAAGGAAGCATAAGCAAAACAGAAGCTTAGTTAGTAAAAAACATCGAGCACACAGCATCATAAAACATAAATTCATTTGTGTGTGTGCGTTATACCTCTGTTTTCGTTTTATGTTGAATTACTCTGCGCTAGAGTGGGTTTAATGCAATTACAATGTCATCGGAACTTTGTCCTTACGTATGTTAGTTTTTTGTACTATATTTGTGTACACACATACATCTACCTCTACCTGTTAATGTGTCGATATATTTTGTATAGGTATCGACATAGAGAGACAAACATGCTGAAGTTGAAGCGTACATTCATTAATGAAAACATAAATTTTTGTTTTGCACCAAATTATGGAATTTTTGTTAAACTTTTAATTAGATGCCCATGCACATGTTAAACAAAAACAAAACTGCTTTTAATTATAAAATATCCAATGTTTTCTTTTTCCGTTGTCAACTAAAACATAAACTTTCCTTGCTTGACTCCCTTTTTCATATGAATATTATGATTTTTATTATTTCTTTTTTTTTTTTTTGGCCCCATCTTTACTTACGTGATAGTAGTGTATTAAATTTATCAACATAAGAGAGAAGTATTTGTTGGACAACCACGTGTCTTCCTTCTCTGATATTTTTAGAATTTTTCAGAATAGCAAATCATCAACAGGCAACTAGTATTGCTAGCGATTGACTCATTCATCTACTTTGCTTTAACTACGATCTTATGGTTAGTCTTCTTCTACTGGTAGAGAATTTCGTGGTGGATGTGGTTAGTCCAAATCGCGAGAAGAATCAGCTTGCTGGACCGAATGCGAAGTTGCATTGCATCCAAAAGCCTCATCCATAGGAAGGCTCTGCTTTTCACCAGAGGCTAGGGGAGGAGAGGGAGGGGAGTGGACACGTCCAATAGCCTGTCTCCATCTGGCACTCACACCCGTGGCGTCGAGTGTTCGGTTTCGTACTCCGTGTGCCATAAGGCATCGTAGGGTTAAGCCTCCGTGGTAGGAAACCACGTTAAACAACCAGAGACATTTCAAACTCTTCCCGCCGAATTTTACCTATTGTTTTTTTCCATATATCGGGTAACTTACGGATGTCCTGGCGTTAGAAACTTGCAAGGTCTCTGTGATATTGCTCAGAATCCGATTCTTAGGGTCGCTTTAGGTAGTGAAATTTATTAGTGGGAAAAGCTCGGAAATTCATAAGCGTTTAGTATGAACGATGTCAAATTAGCTTCTTTTTCATGGATTACTTAGAGAAATTCCAAGCGTAAAAATTGTACAAGTTTCATATTGAAACGCAGAACTTTATTTTTTTTCAATTTATTTTAAATTTTATATATAATTGTTCACTAAACGTAGTGATTAGTTATCTCTTCTCTGTACAGACCGGTAGAAATATGATTTAAATGCATTCTTTCAAATAATCGATTTAGATTGTTTTCACTTTTATCGTCTAATATACAATAATAGACTTGTTTTCTGATAATCTACGTATACAAAATATTCAGAACACATGCAATTTTGTGGTGAATTGAAACAGATCTTTATGGGGGATTGTTTCTAATTCTATAAAGAAAAGTCTCATACAGACAAAAATACCAGCGATTTAAATTTAGTTAAATATCTGTCGTTATTATATTATTTTAGAATGGGTGTTAAAATCTTGCTCACGATTTATTGAAATGAAATGAAAAATAAAAGGGTACGAGAGATAAAGGGTTACACAAGCAATGAAAACGATTGAAGATATCAAACGAAAACAAATTAATGTTACAATCAGTTAAACCTAATGCGCCAACTTATGCTGTATTGTCCTTAACTCATGCTTAAATTTGAACTCTCTGCCTAACATAAAGACAGAGAGAGAACGAGGGAGAGTGAGAAAGGGGAAAGGAGAGGAAGAGAACGAAGAAAAAAGGAAAAATTTCAGTTCACAGAATAGAATGCAAAAAGAAAATCCAAATGTAAACGATTTTGATGAAAACTTTTTTCATTAGCGCATATTTAAGAGTTCTTAGACAGTTTTTATACGGTATTACGTCCCCGCACGTTCGCCCACAAACTACCCTGAAAACATTAAGAAAACTCACAATTTCTAATGCTCTACGACAAGACAGCATTTGATGTTGGTTGATTTTCTTTATCTTTTTTTTTCTCTTTTTTTTTTTTTTTTTNTTTTTTTTTTTTTTTTTCTTTTACTTCTGCCCACCACCAACGCTATTACGTTTATATGTTTAATATCCCTTTTCACTCTTATTGTCAGTCAAAATTATACGGACAGTTTGTTTAAATTTTTCCTTTTTGATATGTTCTGGAAAGTGGCAGAAGAAGTTTGTTTTCTGTCTTCATTTCTTCTTCTTCTTTCTAGAGCAATGTTGACATATAACAGTCGGAAAATCTTTTTTCTAGATTATTAACAGCTTGAGTTTGTTTTCGTTTTCTTTTTTGTTTCTTTTTCTTCTCTTTTTTTTTTCTTTGTATCACAAACAAATTTGAAATTAATATTTTGTTTTCTTTTTTCTTAAGCGTATGAAGTACATTTAAGTAAATTTTAATGGGAAGCAAATAATTTGAGGAGACACAATATACAATCAATTTAAAACATTTTTAATAATCAGTTTTAATTAAGTCTCAGGAATATGAACGCCATGTTTTGTATATTTTATTCAAGTTTGGGCCCATTATTTAAGAGTTGGTCATGATACTAAATTAGGATACGAATTGCTTCTACGGCTTGTAATCTATTGTATCAGACATACTAAGCGTAGCGTATAACTTTTTAGAGATCTTCGCGTTCTAACCTATATTAGCAATCCATGTTTGTTTCGAGCCTATTGCAATATCTGTCAACAAACCAAAGTGAATGAAAATTGATTATAAGGCGCAAAATTTCTCCATTAGAAATTTAATTTGAAACGGAATTGATCGATCCGCAGATGCCAGTACGTTCCTATGATTTTATTCTCCATCGTTCTCATTCACACAAAAAAACTGATTACGTCTTGACTTTCATTAGTATCATTAGTAAGAATCTGGCCAAATTTCATTTAGTTCGACACAGGTTGAATACCGCAAGCAACTTCAAAGACACATATCCAACAAAAGCAGATTTTTTTGTCAATTGTTGGTGGAATTGGAAAGGTCCGGTGTATGGATCCTTCTTGTAAAAATGAATTGAAAAAGTTACTATTTACAAGCCGTGCCCTGAACACTTCATCACAATATGTTGCAGGTACTATATCTTTGGCCGAGTAAGAATGGTTCCGAACTCATGACCATATGCCAATAAGTCATAGGATAAGGTAGAGAGGTGCTCAAGTAACGAATATGACAACAGAAATGAGGGAAAAAGCAAATCAGGCAACTCACTACACTAATTGTTACAGGCGGTTGGAAATTGGTACAGAATTTGTCAATTCATTCAGCAGCAGCCTTGTGCCAAATATATTACAGATTCAATCCTGTAGATATATGAAAATGGATGTAATTTATCCAGAATAGCACGAAAAAGATAAAATATATAAAAACAAAAACTTTTGTAGCAGCTCATGAGTTTTACTGTACTATACAGGAAAGCTGTATGCGCTTTATAGCGTAGTGACCTGTGAGCGGGCACATCAGATGCTGGGAAATATAAATTTTGTTGAAGAAATATCGACTTTAGAAAAATTGGTAACATCCGAGAATCTTGAGAATTATTCCAAAACTATTGTTAAAAAGACGCAGATTCTTAACGCGCATCTAATGCTACGTCGATTTTCTAATATGGTTTTCTGGCTGCTTGACAGTGACGACGTGGTAACAGCTGAAATCGTAAAAAAAAACTAGTTCTGCTTTACATTCTTGACATAAACGGTATATTCTGATATAGGCAACAATTCTCTATGCTCTTTTTATTTATACGTAAATAATTTTCTACTTTTTTATAGCTTGATCAAGTCGATTAAGAACTCTTGATTTGAAGAGATTTTCCAGAGCTTTTAATTATAGAATTTCAATTTGTTAACCCTAAAATTAGTTCCTTTTTTTTTGTTTAAAAGAAATTTTTTTTGTTTCAAACGTAAAAACAAATGATGTAGAATATTAATAGAAGAGATTCATGTTTTGTAAAAAGCCGCCACTTCATTGTTCCTTTATCGAGGACAAAATTTTGCAAAATTACAAAAAAAAAAAAGGAAAAAAAATATCAATTCCCCTTTGAGTAAAAGGTATAGATATCGTGCCAAATGCCATCAGCAACGATATATTGAACACGATATAATGTATTGAATGCGCCCAGTACCATGCATGCGTGCATGGGCATATTATTTGCCCTCGACAATTTCAACATTGTCATGTACCATTAACAGATATTAGCTGCCAATTAGTGGTGCATTAAAAATTATTTTAAAATAAATTACACAACATAAGCATTATGTTCAATTGTACGTAACGTAGCTGCGCTATAAAATTATATACAAAACTGTACGCATGAAAACACGTACTTATATGTATAAATGGGTGGATCTGTTCAATTTGTGTGTGTGTGCGTATACATGAACATGAACAAATAACAACAAATTAAAATAAACGAATACAAATAATCGTTAATGTAAAAATGATATAAAAAAATAAAATAAAATAAAAAAAATTAAAAAACATTTACACACAATAAAAAAATGCTTGAAAGCAAAATTATATATCTGCTGGCACACAGTTTATATACGTTCTGTATATAATGTATGTATGGACGTTAAAAACACGTCAATATGTAATGACCTTGTTTTTTATAAGCTATATATTAAATTAAACAATACACAATAACAAAAAGATGTATACGTATACGAATATATGACTAAATGATATTAATTACTCGTAATTACGTTCATGTTTAATTACGTTGCTTTCATTTTTTTCACCAGTGCCTGCTAAGTTTGCAAAACGACTGCTTGCCTTCACATGTTCGTTCGGTCTCTGCTATATATCCTTGTACTTTATGTGTTTTACTGTATATATATATATATATATATATATGTGTGTGTTGTGATGCGAAAGCTTTACTTCTTCAATAGAAGTGTCGTACAATTCACCACAGAAAACCTGTGGCCAAATCTAACATATGTCGTCCAATAATTCCCGGGACCTTATTTTTCCAATCCTTTTTTTCAAAATTCGATTTTATTCATTGCCATCATAGCCTTGCTCATAGTAAATTCAAAGCTTTTCTAGCAATTCGGTGTCTTTCTTATAGAATTTGATGTCAAATTAGTCTACAGTTATTGCAATAATCTCATCATTTGATCCGAAGATCTTTCGCTAGAGAGAGTTTAGAATTATAAAGAGATAATATTCGCTGAAGGTTAGCAATACAATAGAATGAAGTATGGATTTAATTTCTTCAATTTTGTGATTGAAGCCATTTTTCAAGCCAATGCTGTACTTACAGAGTTTATTTGCCCATCAAAAAGCAATGTTTAGTCAACATAGGAAATTCCGATTTTTTCCAATGTGGTGAAAATAAATCGACTGTATTACGTAAAGGAATGATCGAAATGAAATGAAATTTTCGTTTTATTTCGTCGACGAAGGGACGCCTATTCAAAAAAAAAACGTTATCTAGATTAGTTAATATATACTTGTCAGTTCCGGGACTTAGTGACCGTCGTTGACCGAAGTAATATTCACGTATGTTTTCTTTTAATTATCAACTATCTTGCAAGTTGTGATCGCAGGAGCGAATGTAGGTTTTCATCTAATTTATAGCAAAATTCAACTTAAACTTAATAAGAATTCACGGCTCATAAGATAATGCTAACCTTAAAACACACACACACACACACACACTTTTTAAACAAAATATTAGATGCAGAAGTCATTTTTATTTGAAATTTATGCTGCAAAAACTATTAATCCCAGATGGATAATATTATTTCACTTTTTCATTACAAAACAAAATGTTTAGTGTATCGCGCAATATTAACTTCTATTGTTGCTGAATAGATCAATAACAGAATCCTAGAAAGAAATAAAAACGACAAAATAATAAAGAAAAGGAGAAACTTTAGTTACAAAGCTGATACAGTTTTTGTGAAAGTATGAAACATCCAGAAGGACTTAAGATAGACATCCAGATGGATGCAGCACCCGGAAGGACTTAAAAGAGACACCCAGAAGGAATAAAAAAGTAGATGTAACACCCGGAAGAATTTAAAATAGAACCATCTTCTGTTAACCAGTTAACCAGTCGACACATCTGAACTTATTAAAATTATTCTCCATGAGTTGACTTAAGGCAAGCTTCCTTTCAGATGAGTTTTCCTGCGGCACACCCATTTTACGTTGAACATTCAACATGGGAATATATGTAGAGGTGTTGCCTTCCGTATTCGTTATGCGGATGGAGGAGACATTAGGCCGACGATCAAATTCCGAACAGGGGATGAAAGGTTTATTGTATAGTTGGGGTTAAACCTTCTCGGTATATGTTGAAAGCGTTGATTTTGTTTATTTAACCACAAGTGAATATATGTACATATGTATATACTTATATGTATATAGATATAAATGTATATGTACATTTAAGCAGGATGAATGTGTATATTTGAAATTTTTGGTACTTAACTGCCAACACAACTAAGAGTAATAAATTAGCGGCTTTTGTCTACATTTTCTTTGTAATAAAAGAAAACCAAATATTGAGAATTTTTACTAAAAATCTATATTTAACTATAATAATTAATGGCAGATTGCTCTGAATTTCTCTAACGTTTGGATTTTATTGATTCTACTATTATTAAACACTTCGTGTCATTTATAACTATAATACCGCAGGGAATAGCTTGAACGATTTTATTGAAAATTTCTACACCTACGACGAAACGTTGATTGCATGCTCGCATATAACCCTGAAATATGATTCCTCAACTAGTAACCAGTAACCAGTAAGCAGTCTGTTAATATATTGCACAATAGTATATAAATAGTTTTGTTCCCAATTTACCAAAATTGTGCATGCACGTACACGTATGTGTGTAGTTTTTCGAGCATTTGTTCAAATTTATTTTCTCTTTTTTTGTCTTTCTCTTATTCTTTATTTTTCTTCTCATATATCTATCTGTCTATCTATAAGTGTGTGTGTGTGTATTTTTTTTTATTCATATATATAAATGTATGTTCAGTATATACCAACCATCTATCTATCTATCTATTGTATAAAGAATCGTATATCTATGCAAATTAAAAATACAAGTTTTTCGAAAAACAAAATTTCTCTTGATTGCTTGAAATGTGTTCAGATGTGTTTTGAAATTGTAACGCCACACTTTATATATATCTTTATATGTATGTGTATATAAATGTGTGCATATATCTATATGGTTTCAAATAATTACATCCTTTCTATGTGTGTGTGTATGTGTGTATGTGTTTAAAAATTTCTCACAAAACAAATATCAACAGAACTTGATTAGCATTACAATATTAAACAGTTACACAAAAATAACAGAAGAAGAAATTCCATACCGAAGAATTCTCTCTATTGTCTGGTTGCCTGTAAGCGAATTAATGTATATATAGTCAATGTATCGACATATTCACATACACGTACATACTACATGCAGGCAGAAGAGTGATGTTGAACGTGTTGTCAATTAGTAAGATTTTTGATTAGAAAGATAAACTAAACAAAAATCTCTGAACATTTACAAGAAACGACTTATCTTTGTGTTTGTTTTGTGTTCCCTCTCTTAATCAAAATATTTTTCATGTTTCTTATAAAATATTTTTAATAATTGTAGCCTTATGTCAAACAATTCATTTATTATCATCAAGTTTAGATTTGATAAAAAAAAATTCTCTTTTGAATATAATTATAAATGAATTCTTATGATGTTTATTTGTTCTGTTCCTATCATTTTTCTTTTTTTTATATCTTATAGGGATCCTTTAGAGATTTTACTATAAATGCTTGCGAAAGGCATACGTCGGACGTTAGATTACAAATTTATTCTTGATCAAAATGAATAATGAAATCGATAATAATTCTTAACAATTCACTCATTTAGAAAAGTAAAGTTAGGCCCAACCTTTTATACCTACCACCGAATGTGAAGAGTATATTCGTTTTGTCATTTTGCTTGTAAGGTCCAGAAGGAAACTGCAGGGATACTACAATATGTATATATATATTCTCGATCAGCATCAAATTTGGAATCGTTTGAAGCATATCCGTCTGTCCGCCTGCCCGTCTTTCCGTTGGTTCGTCTATATAATGTCTGTGCTAAACATTCTCCTCACCTTAAAAACAAAAATATCGGCTTCAAATTTGGCAGAAACATTGGACGTTTTTGCAGGCAAGCGCACAGACCACGCCTACAGTATAAAATAAGCTGAAAATACGTCTTTCTGACTGTTTTTCTCAGTGCTTATAGACTGCAAAATAAAAATTTCCATCGTATTCCATAAAAATCGAAAAAGTCTGCTGGGCCCACCTTTTAAGATTTCATTTTGTTTTTCTCAAGATAAAAGTAGTGGATATAAAAGATTCGGCACAGTGGAATGTAATTTTCTCATTTGTTTGTTTTTACTATATTTTCAAGAACCTGGCCAAGATTGAAAAAAACTAATTTTAAATGTAGATATAGAAGGATATTGTAAATTATACAGTAAAGAGACATAGTCCTATGCATAGTCTCTAGTTTATATCAATTTCTCTGTAGCTCTGCTATGTATTGGAGAATTTATGATTTCTATTCGATTTCATTACATACATTTATCGTTTTACATAGTATATTCATACATATTATGTGTATGTATTCTTAAATAATACCAGGACGGTTGAAAAGTTCGTAGGATAACGTAAAAAATATTTTTTTGATAAAATTTGATTTTATTATTCAATATAGGAGTTGCCTTCGTAGGCGATACAACGATTATAGCGGTCATACAATTTTTCGATACTATTTTTGTAGTACAATTTGTCTTTAGCTTCAAAATAGTCGGTTCATCACGTGCAGTCCACTCGGCTGACTGTCGATTTGACTCCGGTGTGAAATGATGGAGCCATGTTTCATGCATTGTCAAATACCGAAGCAAAAATTTGGGTTTATTACGATTGAACAGCTCCAAACACTACTTAGAATCATCAATTCGTTGTTGTTTTTGGTCGATTGTGAGCTCACGTGGCACCCACTTTGAACAGAACTTTCGCATATCCAAATATTCATTCACGATATGTCTAAAAAGTTCCTTTGATATCTTCGGTGTCTCAGCTATCTCAATCAACTTCACTTTACGGATATCCGAAATTATTTTGTGGAATTTTTTGATATTTTCGTCGATAACAGCCCCTTTGGGGCGTCCACTGCGTGCATCGTCTTCGGTGCTCATTTCGTCTCGTTTAAATTTAGCAAACCACTTCTCTACAGTTGATAGCCCTGGTGCAAAGTCCGAATAATATTTATCAAGCCAAGACTTGGCTTCAATAGTATTTTTTTTCGTATTTTTTTATTAACAAACGAAATTCCTTTTTATCCATTTTTTCAAACTAACAAAAGTTGCTTCACTAAAAATGCTATCGCTCACATACTAATAGTGCAACAGCTTGTCTTTTGAAGGTTAGGGCTAACTAAAAATCATGTGGATTTAATACTAGTAGCGCCATCTATGTGCCAGCCTTCGAACTTTTCAGCCCACCTTTTGTATTCATAATATTCCCTTTGCCTTCGAATTGTGACGGGGGCTCTAATCTGCTAATCATATGAGCTAAAACATTCCATTCTATATTAAATTTTACAACAAAAATATTAAGATTATATATTGATCAAAATAAACTTATGTTTCATAGTATACATATATATATATATATGTATAAATAAATAAATTTCAATTTCTATTGACTCATAATTATCTCAGAATAAAGCGACTTTTGTTTATTTGTTCAAAGAAAGGGACAGTTGCAAAGTTTCTCGAACGTAAGCACAGTTCATTTGTTTGTTTTAAAAGTCAATATTCATAATTTTCAAAGTCAAGCGCATGAATCGATTTGCCTTATAAACTAATTTAATTATATTATAAATGATTGAATTGTAGGCATTGTTTTAATTTCATTAACCTTTCATCTCATTGTTTGTATTAATTTTCATATATAATTTTGCAAAATTCCCTATTGACCGAATTGTAAACTAAAGTTCAGGATTATGTTCTTTGTTCTTTCATAATAATATAATTATGAAAATTATTTGAAATAATTAATCATCTCTAGTTATTAATAATTCGAAAACTTAAACGAACTGCAGTTACAATTGTTCACTGTTTAAATTTATATTGATTTGAACTATTCTTATAGTAAAATCATTTTATTTAAATTCTATTGCATGAATGAAATGTTAACTAATGAATCTTTCCATAAAGTATCCTTACAAGAAATTAGCAGTGATGTAGACTATAACAGAAACAACTATTACTGATGTATCTTAAGAAAGCTACTAAGGATGACTAAGCTACCTTAGCGCGGATCGCCGTCAACCTGCTCTTCTTAATTATGGCTACGATCCCTCTGCACATGTGTCTGGAAATCATTGGATCGAAACTAAAATAGTTTACCTTTATTATAAAGAATCTAAATTGGAATTCGACTGTAGATGCATCATTCAAATTTGAACAATCGGTAAAGATCACCTACTTGAAATTCCACTGAAGCTTCGCATGTACGGAGTTTGTTCTACTAATATAACCGATGTTGCATTATAGAACGTTAGGCGGTTCTTCTTGATCATGTTCCGGGCCGTAAGTGTATCCATCAAAAAACCTTTAATATTTTTCTTTGGTATCGATCGAGAATTAAACAAGAGGCGATAGAGTAAGACAAGCCCAGACTTGTTTTAAAGGGTGTGTCAAAAAGAGTGCACTATTTAAATTTTTGTTTCGCACAAGTGGCAACTCCGAAGTTTCACAACTGTCACCTATAATATTGTACCGGTTACTGAAAAGCATTCGCTGGTTTGGCATCTTTAAAAAGTTTAGAATTTGGCTATTTTCCACAACTGGTGTATCCTAAGATACCAAATTTCAAAAATTTGTTAAAACTATTTCCGAAACTAAATATTAACATTTTTTTTGCTCATTTCAAAGGTAATCTTACATAGATTTTTTATTTACTTAAAAAATTTCACTTAGAAAAGTCAAAATTAATTTTTTTTGCTTTTGTTTAATCGTGTTTTTCAATTCTTCACATTATAATGCAAAGGCGCGACGCATCATTAAATCAAAGTACATATTATTATCAATGGATGCACTTATCGTGGCATAATAATTAACGAATTCTTCTTTGGTTACCTACATTAAAGATACAAAAAAAGAACGAAAGAACAAAAGAGCAAAATGTTTTGCCGAAAATTAATAAAGAAAACAATAATGCTTTTATGTTTTAATGTTTTATGTTGACAAAGTAAAGCGTTTTCAACTTTAATTGTTTATAGAAAATTTATACTTACAGTGCCATCATTATTACCGCGATTACCCTCAAAATTATTCAAAAATTCCGTAAGTAGTTCATCCTCTGTTTTTTCTCCGCTTTGATACTTGGGATTTTCTTTTACCGAGTAGACATTTTTCAAGTCATCAATTGTAATGAGATCGTCTTCATCTTTATCCATTTTTATGAAAGCTTGATCAATAATATCGAGACGACATTGAGGCAATGGTGGCTTTTACAATCAAAGAAAGCAAAAAGTTGTTGAAAAGACCTTTTACATCGAATTATTCTTACCCGTAGTTTTAATAAAAATTCTGTCATGTCTATAGTGCCGCTAGCATCCTCGTCGAAACTTAAACACAGAAATATGGAACTTTTTTCCTCTTTTCGACAAACTAGATTAAACTTGCTAGTATGCATACCTTGAAAACAACTGTTGGATTTCATCCTCAGTAAGTTCACTCAATCCATACTCTTTTATTCCTTCCGTAAATTCCTCTTCATTTAAAGTTTTACTACCATCATCATCCATAATCCGAAAGACTCTACAATTATTCTATGTAAGTATTAGGAAGTAAGAATACAGGTAAAGTTATACCTTCCCAAACCTACTATACCACGAGCTCCGCGTTTCAAGCATAATAAACGCAATTTTGTTATAGGATCCTTTTCCGTTCCATCTTCTAGTTCCCGTTCCGACTTTTTAATAAGTTTTGCCTCTAACGAGTATAAATCTCTACAATTACACTGAAAAAAAAAGGTTATGTTAAATTAAATCAATTTTTTCTACTTGATTAATAAAAATTAAGTGCAAGGTGTATGTATTAAGGGTATATTATGATAATTATTCTGAATATACGAGCAATTTATTTTTCTGCATCAGAGAGAGAGAAAGAGTTCTAAGATCTTTTAAATAGGCCTACTCAATGACATATGTACAAAAACGATGTAGGTACTATTCAGATTTTAACTCTGCTTCTTTTTTCAACTAATTGAAGAGAATTTATAATCACTACGCAGAGAATTCAAAGTTGAATAACTTTTGATCAAAATTGTTTTAATATTTATGAGAGCCGAAGTTCGAAATTCGCTTTTGTCTTACTATTTAGGTGAACATTACAGTACAAGCATCTGCAAACATTGTAGAAATAAAGTAAGTACGATTAAGTACGACCTTGAATGAGACGTAATAAAGATGGCTAAATTTAATCGGAAATACGAAATGCGATTTAAAAACCAGCTGCCCATTCTTGTCGGAAAGTGACAATTGAACGAAATTAGTTATGAAATTCAGTTTCCGCTTTTCATTCTTCTGCTGTGGCAATCAATGAGACCAAACGTGTGCTCGGTGTACCACACTGAAAGCACTATAAGTGAGTATCGACGCAGAATTTAGAAAATGAATAGAAATCGACCATCTAAACTGCATAAGATTAACGGATAATTAAATAAGGGGCCAAGTCTGTTAGACTAGTGAAAGTTAAAGAATCGAAGATAAGATATCCTTCATTATAAGGCTAGAAAATTCTTCGAGAAATATATTTGTATAACTTGGAATATAGGCCCGTGTTTGTTAGCGGTGATTACGCTGCAATGATTGTGTAAATAAAAAAATCAATATTTATAATTATACATAATTATATATTATCTGCTTTGGAAAAAATACCAAGAAAGGCACATATGTCAAAGTATATACGAAATAAATAAATAAATATATTGTCTACAGCCAGTTCATATATTACGCGTCACGTATGTATATAATATAATTCCATTCAACCTAGTCCTAAGTCTGTTTCTTAGTTGAATAGTCTAGTTTCGTAAGAATGCCTGGAATGCCTCGTTAGGATTCAGAAATTAGTTTTCTACATTATTTCATATTCAATAAGAAATTTTAAGGAAGAAGCTCTCCTGGCTGATGGAACAATCCAACGTTTTACATAAAACGTGTTATCTGATAAACAGAACATGTAGTTTATTTCGCAAAACAATTGACCAAATAAAGCACAATGTGTAGACGAAAATGCGGATGAGGAACAGGTTTTATTCAAATATTATTATAAGCCATCATTAATGTAATACTAAGAGTGAGAGATTGTTCGCCCCAACTTGACATCTAGCAACACAATAGAAGCGAAACAAATTAATTTCCGACTTATAGATATAATCGATTTTCTACAATGCCTTTAAGTTAAGCATTACAAAGAACCTGCATATAATATTTTCCAAAGGAGGCATTGGCGACGTTAGACTTTTTTGCGTAGAATTCTAATTTCTTCAAATGTCATATTCTGCTTTTAAGCCCGATAACGGCAAATCACAAGGTTCTTTTTTTTGGTTTTCCACTTACAAAACTTTCAAGAATTTTGCACATATACCCTCGTAGGTATCTTCTTTACAGGCTTGATCTAATCCGAAAGACCTTTTCATAAATGGTAGAAGCTATGAGAAGCCATTGTGCTAATGGACGTTATATAGTAAAATAAGCAGACTATTTTATTATCATTTTTCTAAACAAAACAACTCCATTATGCAATCATTCCTTCTTCTGCACTTATTTGTCATATATTTTATTGCCAAATAATTGAAACTTCATGTGAATAAATTTATAATTTTTTTTTCTTGGATACAAACTTACACTTTCATCGTCAGACATTTTTCACAAGTTTTTTTTCACGTTCAAAAAATTCTCACAAACGGTGCGTATCAAAGAACAGTTGAAGTCAAACTAAAAATTTCATAAAAAAAGTAAAAGTTTATGCCATTAGCCGACATTCCATAATGGACAAATTTACTATAAACTTACTCACGATTGCTCTCTACATGTGTAGTAAATCAATAAAAAATAATTGTTCTTGTTGCTATTGTGCTGACCCACGTTCTCGAAGGACAAAAGCAAGGCTTATTATCTTTGTATTTAAAAATCGATAGAACAATTTTCACATGTTCCTAATAATGTTTAAATTAATGTTTATTTTTTATAGACATCAAATGGCTTTTAATAAAAACCAACTCCATGTCGCGACAAACTGACGAAGAGAGAGATTTTTTTTTTTTTTTTTGGTTTGTCTAGCATTAAACGCACGCCAACCATAAAATTTTTATAATCTATCGTGAATAGTGTGAATGGAAATCATAACAAAAGTCAAGGTCGGGCAAATCCGAAATTTTAGTACCTTACATCGTTTCGCCTAAAACAGTTCTTCATTAATATCAGAATAAAAAACGAAGAAAATTATATACGAATGTTTTATACCCGTTATCACCGTTATCTTAAAAAGAAGGTAGAAAAAGTACATTTTAATAGACGGGCGTGGCAAATGTTTTCTATTTTTATGGAATACCATGAAAATTTTTATTGTGCAGAGTATGAACAGTGAGCAAAACACCCAGAAAAGAGATGAGTTTTCACCTTATTTTGTTACTGTAGGGGTAATTTCAGAACGATTCGGCAAGAATTTCCAATTTTTGTTGCCAACGTTGAAGCCGATGTCTTCATTTCTGCGGCCAGGAAAATTTTTACCATAGACAATACACAGACAAACGGACAGACGGACATGCTTAAATCGATTCTAAATTTGATGCTGTTCAAGAATATATATCCTCTGTGGAATCTCTGAAATTTGCTCTGGGTATCACAAAAAAAAAATTACAAAACGTTCTTCTAGGGTCTAACTTTGTCTTTCCAAATAGGCGGATTGTTAGAGATTGTTATCGAATTAAATTTTTATAGTGATCAAGAATACATTTAGAATCTAACATCCGACTTCTGCCCTTCACACGCATTTATAGTACAGACATTATGCAGGCGGACAGAGGGTTATACTTAATTCGATTCTACATTTGATGGTGATAAAGAATATATATATTCTGTGGCGTCTCTGAAAATTGCTTCTAGGCATTACAAACAAAATGACAAAACCTGGAAAACTCTCATAAAAATGATTCGACCGATTTCATCTTCAATTGGTTTCGCCATATGATAATATATCAAATTTTTAATTGAAATTATATTAAAAATAACGATCCGTAAGTTGAACATTAGATTACATGGACGGACATTAGAAATGTCTTAATCTTAAGATCTTTTAGATGTTCCCTATATTCGAACCAACTTAATATATTCTTGGCTACAAACTATGTATGGGAAGGTATATGAGTATTGACTGATTGACTGATTTTTTTGCATTTTTGTACAGATCCTCCCAGTCTTTTTAACTTGATATCAAGTCCAAGGGCCTTCAATACAAACCACTATGACATACGGCATCTTAGCACTGATTTTTATTTGTGCCGGTTTTTGGAAACGTTGGTTAAGCTCGACATATGTTAAGGAAAAATATTTGATGTTAATTTCGGAAAGACTTCGTAACGGTAGAACGTATAAACCGGAGCGTTTAATTGTGATTATTGGCTGCTCAATTTTTCCGGTTGAAGTGTTCAAATTTCTTTTTCCGACTATAGCCGAATTTAGTCTTGTTTGCTTCAAAACAAATGAAACTTCTTTACGCAGCAACCTCGTCTTAAAAACCGAAACTCGGAAGGAACTAAATTTCGATACAGTACAAATAGTTTTCTATTCAAATAAATGCATATTTAGTTTTACGGATAATTAAAAATACTAATTAAATCACTTCATTACTTAGAATTTCTTACATTTTTCGAAAATATTTAAGAATGAATTAAGGACTTGTGTGTCTTAAACTATCCCCTTAGACATTAACAGGTACGTTTCGTATTAATAACAGAGAACAGAAAAACGAATAGAAAAAAGCAAAAACAATGCTGAGCAAAAAATTGTAAACAAGAAATTTCATTCAACCTACATTTTCCATACAAAGCACACTAATTAAGGTCCACCCGGACGTTGTAGATAACGGCCCATAGATTTAATAAGATTCGCTAAGAGAAAATAAATTTAAAAAAAAGTTTTTCAAGAATGTTTTATGTACAAACATAAATATGCACAATGGTAACGAAAAGTTCTTGCTCAGCCACGAAAGAAACCAATAATTACTGCAGTAGTAATACAAAATAAAACGAAATAAAAAAAGTTTTTTTTATGTAATAATACACCTCGTACTCTCTATCTCTTCTCTCTTTAGACTTATTTTGTGACTGGAAGAAGCTAATAGACAAAATGATCACGTAATTCATTAAGGCTTAAAAGCTAATCAACATTAAAATAAAAGAAGAATAGTACGTTAAGAAAATAAATAAATTAGAAAAAAAAAAAAAAAAAATAAAACTTCGACTTATGTTCAGCAAACGTTATACGTGTATAACATGTGAGTGTTGTTGTTGTTAATATTGTTTATTTAACTCTTCCACTAAACTTATAAGCAGAGTACATACGTACGCATATGTAATGAGACTTCTTTCTCTCGTTTACAACATAACAACAAGATAAGCAAGTAAATTAACTTTTGCTGCTTTAATCACGGAGGTTAAGTTGTAGTTAATCTTGTTTTTTTGGAAAAAACCTCACTTCTGTAATCCACTGCTGGACAACATTACGATATTCAAATATTGTTAATCTTGAAATTTATTTCATGATTTCAATGGCATTTCATGCTTTTTTTATACCGTCCGCCTTTTTTGTCTGCCATCAAAGTTATCTCATAAGAAAAGTTATTTAAAGAAATATAATACGAATCGAGTTTAAACCTTCAATACTCTATCCTACGTTTATGTATAATGCAAACTATGTAGAGCCACTTAAAGCATACAATCAGCCTCACACGTACCATTCATTCTACTCTTTTAAAGACGTATCTCAGGGTTTTTATGTATTTTTCAATCGATATATAGTTTCTCTCGAACTGATTACATTACTTCATGTATATAAATGCATATACAAGGAGTTTATATACTCCTTTAAATGAATGTGTGTGTGTTTGTGTGTTTGTATGGAGTGAGTGTAAATTGCAAATATTTACTAAGTTCGATGTGAAAACTTTCTTTCATTTTTTTACGTGTCAAAAACGTTTTTAATGAGTTTCTGAAACATATCAAAAACTTACTGAAAGTCTTTTTCATTCTCTTTTTCTCGCCTTTTCGTTTTCTCTGCTATCGTTTTTATTTGTTCATTCGATAAAAACTCTTAAGAAAATTCATGACCATACGTCGCGTACAATTTTTTTGTATGCAGTTAAGCTAAGAAGTTTTTTTAACTGCTCTCGAAGGATGCTGCTTTCGCGTTTTTTTTTCAGCAGCTCATAGAAATATCTGTCAGTGGGAAATAGTTTGCTAGTTAGTGAGATGATTAGTTAGTCAGTTAAGTAGTTATAATTAGTTAACTAGTTAGTTAGTTACATAGATAGTTAATTGGTTAGCTAGTTGGTTAGTTCTCTAGTTAGTTATATAGTTAACTAGTTAGCTAGCTAGTTTGTTAGTAAGCTAGTTGTGTAGATAGTTACCTGGTTAGCTAGTAATTTTTAATTTATTTAATTTTCAATTTATTTAATTATTTCTAATTTATTTAAATATTTTTAACTTACGTAGTTATAATTAATTTATTTAATTATTTTTAATAAATTTAATTATATATAATTAATTTAATAATTTTCAATTAATTTGGTTATTTTCATTTTATTTAGTTATTTTCAATTTATTTAGTTATTTTTAATTTATTTAATTATTTTTAATTTACTTAATTATTTTTAATTTATTTTAGTTATTTTCAATTAATTTAATTATTTTTAATATATATCATTATTTTAAATTAATTTAATTATTTTTAATTTATTTAATTATTTTCACTTTAATTAATTTTACTTTCTTTAATTATTTTTACTTTATTTAGTTATGTAATTATTTATCAGTTTTTCGAGATATGTCCCAATTCGCATTAGTTGATCTTCCTTATGGCTTGATTTCTGCATACTGTCACAAAAATCATGAGAATCCACGTCGCTAATTGGCTGAATTTTTTCTACGAATGCTCTTTCGTTATTTATTTATTTTTTTATTCTTTATTAATTAATTTTCTTCCTATATTTTTTTCTAATTTATAAACTAAAGCAATAGTAATCGAGTTGAACTACGCTTTTTCTCTTTCTATGAATTCTAAAACAATAATTTCTGTATACGAATATTCTTGTCTTTTGCCCAAAATGTCCACATGTTTTTCCAAAATATCGCAAACGAGTAATTATTTATTACATTTCCACAGTGTATTAATGAACACAACGGAATTGCTAATGAAATTTATTTTAACAAACATTAATTAAAGCACAAAACATATTTTTCGCACAAACACTCACGTATGCCGGAATACGCTTGCACGACTATCTTAAGTATTATCTTAATCCCAAATGAATTGCATCGTATAGTGAGATTTCATTAAATACCAAACGAATTAAAAAGAAATGATCGAGTACATACATATTCTCCACATTACACAGACAATACATTAATATCGACTGTGCACTCATTTATCAATATCGGGCGTATTATTTGTTTTTCCTTTTGTTAAAACCAAAAATAAGTTTAAAAAGAAAATGAGTTGAATTTATAGCTGTTGAAGGAGAACATGACTGTTACACATATCCATATATATATATATATACTATATAAAAGTGTGAGTGGCAACGAAGCAAAAAAAGGCAATAACACTAGTCTTGTAAGGCAACCAAAGGCAACCAATGAACCGATACTATTATGTTATAGAAAACAATGAAAACCGAAAACCAGGAATGTTTTTAAGCTATATTAAGAATAAATTGAACGAAAGTAACTGAAAATGTTTACTTTCGTGTCAAGGCGAATTTTCGACACCCTAGCATTGAAAATAAAACTTTCTATTAATTAAGCATTAAAGAAAGAGTAAAAGTAAGAGTAAGAAGGTAAAGTAAGCGTCTCTATCATCATTTTACCTTATAGTGCCTTTCCATGATACGCTCGGCTATATTGCCTTTAATCTACAAAAAGGGTTAGTCATTGTTCTTGGCAAATTCTACATATTTTCCATATGAAGTAAAATCATGCTATATCTAAATCTTAAAAGACTTAGTAACATCTTAAGTGGCCTTTTAAAGAAAAATGTTATATAAAGATTTTCCAATTTTTTGTTAATTGCACTTACGGAAGCTGACAACATTTAAATGAAGCTGGAAGCTGGCAACATTTAAATGACTCTGATAAAAATGGTTTAAATCGACAGACTGAAAATCTTTTATTTTTCGTTTACTAAGTTTCCATTAATGTTTGCAGAGTCCTTGCAGGGTTGCCACAACATCAAGAATTGGTTTCCGTTTTTTACACTCATTTGTGAGAATCGGAAGTTCGGATTAAAAGACAAATTTAACGACAGTTAAATCTATCACGAACTTCCCATCAGTTATGAATATAAATATGCGATCATTGAAAGGAATTAACGAAAAGTGCAAGCAAAGTAACTAAACCATCTATTTACTTGGTGTTATGTGCGACATGAAAACTCAATAGCATACCTTCTCTCAGTATAATTCAAACGAAATGAAAAATCTTTAGAAAAATTTCTTTGCTTTTTAATTTGTTTTTTTATTCGTTTCTCGTAACATTTGTTATCCTTCACTATAATTTTTATTTGCACTTTTCTGATCCTTTTCTCTTTCGAAGTGTTTTAAATTAAACATTTTGCGATGCTACCACAAGTATTATAGGGTATCTTTGATACTTCCTCAATCAAAATTACATTGCTTTCATTTGATTTATTTTTTATCTCAATACCTTTTTTGCAATCCAGAAATTGTTGGTCTATAATCCCACAAGCGAGTAAGAAGTAAAAGAAAAAAAAAAGAAAAAAGAAAATAAATGAAGAGTGAGAGAAAGGAAATGAAAAAGATACGATAAAAAGAAAATAGTCTTTCCACACGCACCACATCCTGTGCATTAAGTATGTACTGAAAACAAACGTACTCTGTATCGCAACAAACAGTTTTCAGTACTTTCTCACTGTATTGAGGCTCATTTTGAATTGTTCGAAATCTTAGTGTAGTAAATCCTAAATAGTTTGAAAAGCTTTAGCGAAATGATTGATAAGTGAGTCTCCAGTGTAAATATATACACTCTCTGTTGCATTGATTTGGTAGTACCAATCAGACACATACATACTATTATTCCATTATGTCTGTTTTTCTAATTAAAACAATGTTTTTTACTGACTAGTTTTCGTTTTAAATGCAAATAATAATCTTGCTTTTATTTGTAAGGTTACAGCCTACATTTAACCCTTAAAGTGTGTCTTATTAAATAAACAAAACTTAAGTAAAATTCTACGTTACAATATAAAGGTTATCTGCAACTTACTTTTAAGCACCTCGAAGTGGTATTCGTGTGCATTAGACCATTAACAACAAATCACGGTTTTGTGGCCCAATGAAATTCATTATTTGATTTACAGAAGATCTCACTGAATCATAAAAAACCTTTTTGGTTTTTAAAATTATTGTCTTCCTTAAAAAAAAAAAAAAGGAAAAAGTAAACAGACGTAAAATCCCCAACAATTTCCTTTTTAAGCATTAAGGTCCTTTTTTGTTCGTTTGTTCAGTAGTTTAGTGAATGGAAGTGTTGTTGAGGAAAACCTACTTATTGGTTTAGACGAATAGATTGCAAACCATTTGTTTTTTAGTCGAAGAAAAATCAAAAAAAAAAAATAAAATACACACACGTATACACATTTAGGTATTTTCACTTCTATAATCGATAGTATTGTTAGGTGTTATCCAAAGAAGAAATATTCTCTCTTCTTTTAAAGGCTTTTGTACTAAGATTTTTCTCATTTCATTGTATTTTTACAGTAGTTATACTACAGACTTCCTTCATAATATGGCTTTCATTTACTTCTTTGAAGGTCTTCACCTTATATTTACTAAATAGTTTAATATCAAAACAGAGACTTAAGATTAATACGGTTCGGAGGTATTATTATAGTATAAATACAAAGAAATTATTCTACGGCAGTGATATTAAAGGCGTACTAAAGTAGTGGTGCGGAAGCGTGTTGAAGCGTCATGGACCATGCGATCAATTTTTATGGTACTAAAGACAGCCTTCGGCACAATTGCCTGATGTTTCTGTCATTGTACTTGCTTACTATTGCTATAGATTTTATCCGCGAATGTAATAATTTTTTTAATGCATTTAATGAACAATTTTTTTATATATTATTTAGTTAATTCTTATTAACACTATGGCAAACGTTAAATTTAAATTTATTTAGTTCTCCTCATGGACAATAAAAGTTGAACGAAAACTAATTTAAATAAATTCTTTATTAATTATTCATTAATTATTAATTGAATATTAATTAATTATTTATTTACTATTTCATTATTTATTAATTATTAATTAATTATTTATTAATTATTAATTAATTATTTATTAATTATTAATTAATTATTTATTTATTAATAATTCTAATTTATTAATCATTAACTTGTTATTATTAATTATATAATTATATTTAATAACTAAAAATCTCTGCACAAATGTCCTACAAAGATTAAATTTAGCAATTATTCGATTACCCATGGTTTCGTTATGCTAGAACAAACTTTGATTTAAAGTTCCAAAGACATACATGATAGCGACTAAATTTTAGACTAATAACTAAAGCCAGTAAACGTGAAAACTTGGTTTCATCCAACGAGAGCGTGGACATGGCATAGACATGATATTTATTAAATAGTATCAACTAAATGCTTATATAATCTTCTAAACTAAGCCGTACTTCACAAAACCGATAGGTATTTTCCATGCAAGCTGTGTCAACCGGACACATCAATACCAGATCACATTTGAATGGTTCGAAAACGAAAAAAATATCTTTCTAACGTCTTTTTACATCTTCGTTAGCCTTAATAACTTTAATCTACACTTAATTGCTGTTTTGGTAAGGACGAGCTACGCTTCTTTAAAAGTAATTAAAAAATCATAACTGGCCATTCCCATGAACAACCTCTGAAGAATTTTAAATCGCACTATTTCATGTTAATCTATTAACGCCAAACTTCGCTACAATATTTTGCTGCCAACTGAAGCAAATGCCTTACAGAACTAAATAAGGCATTTGCTGATCTCTTCTTATGTGATGTGATAAACAAATTCCATGTATTTTACAATGAACCATAATAAATTCAATACGTGCTTGCTTGGTAGCCCGAAAATATGCTGTTGGATAAAATTTTTAGCAAATAAAAGGGAAAAATAACAAGTAAAAAAATTCCACTCGGCTGTAACCGAATTTTTTATACCCACCGCTTTTATCTTTAAAAAAAAAACGCTCAAAAAAAAAAACTAGATTTCATTTCATTACTCTAGGCGTGTCAGATTTGTTTCACATTTATAAAATATCGCAGAAGTTTTGTCGTGGGTTACGCACATAAGCCGATAAGCAAATAACCAGATAGACGGATAGAAGGACGAACAGACACGCCCACATACCAAGAATATATACATATATATATTCTTTTTCATGTTACAAATGTTTTCACAAAAAGTTGAAATATGGAAAAGATGGGCGTGGCTGATTTTTGCTATTTGCATTATGATTTTCAGAATGTAGAATAAATGCGTAAATTTTTGTAGATGTATCTGATGTAGATTGAGTCTTTTTTTTTAAACAGAGATGTTTTCAGTTCACGTTGTATTGGAGGCCCATTTTCGATGCCAATCTGCATGCGAAAACTTCCAACATTTCTAGCAAAATTGGAAGTCGATATATTCATTTTTCCTACCAAGAGAATTTTTACCAGAGACCTACTATGAGCGGAAAAACAGACGGAGAGATATGCTTAAGTCGATTCTAAATTTGATATTGGCTAAAATGACGTATTCTTTATAGACTCTCTTTATAGACTCTCGAAAGTTTCATCCTGAGTGTTGCAAACAAATTATTGAAGTTAATGTACTTCCGATGGCTTCGGTGTTGAGTACAAAAATGCGTAGCATTTGGGCCTAAAATAAATGTTAACTTTTAAGGAAACCCATTGGGAAATTTAAAGATTTTATTATTGCACTTAAAAGCATATAATTAATTGTGCATTAAATATTTCTATTTTATAAACATTATCTGTAGATATTTCCAACAGACATGCCAACGTTGTAAGTATGTTTGAAGCTGTGCTCTTATAATACAAGAATACCAACAACTATAAAAACCACTGATAACAGACGCCTTGATTGCATTTATTTAGTGGTTCATTTAAAATTCAACAATTCTTGAAATTTTTTGTTTTCTTTTAACTTGTTTTTGTTTGTCTTTCACAACTAGAAAATTTACATAATCTGAAAATTCTTTTCAGATCCACTCCGACACTTTGCAGTGCAACAGCAGTGATAGGGAGAAAATATTATAAAAGAACAAGAGGAGAGAAATCGCCGCTTGCTTTAGTTGAATTATCTGTTGTATGTAAAGTGTATGCGAAAAAAATTGCTCCTTTCAGTTTTTACTGCAGAACACTACAATCAACTTGCACTACTCGCAGTCCATCATCAACTTAAGGCACACCGAGCGCATTTTTTTTTTTTTTTTTATTATTATCCTACGAGATTGTAAGGGGTTTTTTTTCGTTTTTGTACTGAATGTCGTTACATGTGATTTTCCCACTGGTTCAACCAAATATAAGGAAATTTTTATTTTAATTTTTTGTTTTACTAGGAGCCTGCAGAATTACTTTTTTATAACTTTATTTTATGAGACCTAAAATTTAACCACACCACCAGTGGTTCGTTCTTCTATTATGAATAATTATCACGATATAGTATCGTTTTTTCAAATTTTATCTCAAACCATCAAACAAGAAACTTCTTACTACTTATTTATTATTATGTAGGAAACTATAAGAAGGAAGGGTAGTGGAGATACGACTTCAATCTTCAGTTCACTTTTTGTAGTTTTTATATTTCTCTTTCAAATTGCATAGAAAATCTCATTAGGCAACAAACAACGGCTTTTGTTGTCCCGCATTATTTACTTCTCTGCATATAGATGAGGGATTTTTTTGATTTTAATTTTCTGTTTCTCCCTATTTCTTTATTCAAATTTCACTGAATGATATTTTGAGGTTATTTCAGAATCTTAAATTAAAAAAAAAATATATCAAAATTATTGAAAATTTTTGAATGTCCATTGCAAGTCGAAGCTGAATTTTGAGTACCAAGTTGAGTTTTCGAAAAATTTTGGAGTTTTATTATGATTTACACACTTTTACTCAGAGTTGCATTTCGAATTGTCAACTGTTTGTTATGATTAACAACAACTGTAATGTTAGGTTGTCTAAATTATCTTGGCTTATATCTTGCGATCTTTACTGTAGTACACTTTTTATATTATTATATTTCTCATCTCATTTTATATAAAAACTTACAAGTCGAAAGCAGCATTTCTCTGTAATAAAAATCCGCAGAAAATAACTTAGAGAAAAAGAAAGTAATAAAAAATTAATATATTTCAGAAAAATAATTAAACATAAAATATATTCATGGTATTAAAGATAAAGACAAGAAGGAATTCGAACTTATAGTAGAACGCAGGGGCTTTACCGATACTATGAGCAAATGAACATAACGGACGTTGTGGGAAGCAACTCGCAGGCTATGACTGATTAAACAAGCATCGTGTAGATAGTTTTTATTTGATGGGATTTTACAGAAGTTTGCCTACATTTTTTATTTATTTATTGCCCTAAACTACTATTAATCTCCATCTTCTCAATACAAGTTCAATAAATATGGCGGCAAGACAAGATCGAGCCATTTTTGAACAGATGCATAATGAAACCTGAAAAATGGGTCATATTCGGCCCACCACGTGGGGAGCAACTCGTAGTCCATGATAGATTAAACAAGCACCCCGTAAGGTAGTGATTTGTATTTGATGGCATGGGAAAGACGTTACACGGCCTTAAGCAGTAAAGCATTCAATCGACTATAGCATCATAGACGCGACCGGTTTAGTAAGACATACAGAAGTGGTGTGCTGAACGATGCGACAGCCAGACTGATATATGGAGGATAGTATAGGAGATTTTCATTAATGTTGTTGTTAGAAAGATAACAAATTATAATAACGAGAGCTACTCCCATCGGTTTGTTTTCTTGAAAGGTGAAAAAGGAATTAAAATGTTCACCCTTAAACTAGTGAGCAAGTCCAAGAATGAAAATTTCTTGTAGAAATCTTAGATCATTGTATCATTGCGTCCTCTTTGAAACCGTTACATATCTAACTTCACACATGTGTCTGTCCTTCTTTCACTCTCACACTCTTAATATTACAAAGACGATTTCAGACTTTACAGATCAGACTTCAAAGGTGTTATACAAAACAGCCTTAATAATAAAAAACTAATTTCAAAATAGAAAATCATTTGGTTCAATTTCTCGTCGAGATAGCATGATTGTAGTAAATTACGAAATTTAGTATTTAAAAATGGCACATATTTGGTGTTATAAAGTTGATTTAAAATATAAAAAATGTGTGCTTTCATTTTGATGTTACTTCATTGAAGTCTCTCCTTTATTCAGTATTTCAGTATTTGTTGCTATAAACATCTCTACATAATGAATTTTCATTTTATCATGACGACAGGCAAAGCTTTCATTACTCTTTCCCAAAGAAACATTTGAAAATTTTCCATTCACAAAAATTAAGCTGATTTCATTTCTCATTCATTTTTATCAGATATTTCATTTTCATAACAGCACCACCCAGCAGCTTCAGTGATTGTCTAAATAATCGTTTTGCTACATTTACTTTTACCCAACAGTGCAAAATATCTTCAGTCTTCAAAATAATCAACGACCGCAACTAGAGTTGTGAATAAAGAATGAAAATATTTTCATTTGTATTGTACTGTAATTTTTTGTTGTTGTCTTGTTGTTAATGCTTTAATGTATTGTGAATCATAATAGATCACTGAATTTTCTCTCTTGGTTAAACTGGAGTTATTCTTGTTAAATCAGATAAGAGTAGAAATATTTGTTAGGAAAAGCAAAAAAAAGAAAAAAGTTTCAAGCTTAAAACAAATTGAAATTTATGGTAATTTATTCAAATTTTTCCGAGTCAAGGTTCTTTTCGTTTTTTCTTTTCTTTGCTTAATTAAATATTTCATTTTTAAAGTGCGCCTATTCTTCGATTAAGGAGAATGAACGATCGCTTAATGTACAAAACATGCATGACGAAATCGAGATTTTTTTATGCGACAATCCATGCATATTGAAATTAAATTAAATTTGTTAGTTATATTCAATTTAAAATTTCTTAAGTACAAACATTAACCTAAACGTATAGTAAACTCTCAATTCCTTTTGGCTTCGTTTGAATTACGAACGAGGCCGAAATAAGAGAACTTCATAAGCTATGTTTGTATTTGTTGACGGCATTTAGTTTATGTTTCAAAATTATATTAGGTGAAGTTAGAAATTTGTTAATATTGCATTCGTTTAGTCATTTTGTCTCACACATAAACAATTACTTTCCGGATTTAAAATACGAGCTCTTTACGACAATTAATTGTTTACTGTCATCTTATGTGCTGGAAATCTATCTATTATAAACATCCCACGCTTTGAAAAATAAAGTCACTTTATACCTCAAAGTCATACTTTCAAAATCCATAAAACGATTCGGCTGTTTTCGCCTTCAGATCTTAATTAGGTAACATTATCTTTCTGGAACAAAAAAAAATTTCCAGAATTTGGAAAAATTGCTATATAAATATAAAATATGATATAATAAATAATAATAACTATAAGAAATAATATTATAAATTATAATAAATGTAATAAATAATATTATAAATTATAGTAAATATAATAAATAATATAATAAATAATGTAATAATTCATAATAATTACAAATAAAAATTAATAAAATAAATAATATAATAAATAACGTAATAATTCATAATAAATATAATATACAAAATATGATAAATAATATAATAAATAATAAAATAAATAGTATATATATAGTATAGTATAATAAATGATATAATAAATAAAATAATAAATTATTTATTATTATATTATAAATGCTTTTCAAAAAATAGGACAAATTTGAAGAAAAGTCACTATAAAGCCTGAAAAGAAGCATATAGAGACGAAGTAGTAAGTAATCTTTAAGTTGCTTGAAAAATGGCAAGAAGTCAGAATAAGAATCAAGACTAAAAGCTTTATACAGACTCAAGACTAAAACTTACAGATTTTTTCGGTTTAAAAGAAAATAAGTTTTACTTTCCACTAAATTTACATTCATTTTTAAATTAAAATAAAACATATTTAAATGATAGGATATTACGCTTTTAGATCTGTTAAATGAAATATAAATATATATTGTTTAAGTCTCATAAAGTCTTACAGACATACATACGTATATACATGTTTGTGCATGTATGAGCATGAACGTGACATATTTATTTGATATTTTTGTCCTAAAGTAATTTAAAGATTTACTTATAGATAACTACAGATCTAAATAATACTGGAAAGGAGACGTTTGGGATTTACGACCAATTAAGATTAAAGATTGTTTTTGTTACTCAAAGTCAATTTGACACTAAAACAATGTGAAAGGTAATGCACGTGCACAAGATTCTTTAGAAATGAAATAAATATTCACAGGATGGCAGTAGTAGTAATAGTAGTAGTAGTAGTAGTAGTAGTAGTAGTAGTAGTAAATACATAAACACACACTCTTATAAAGATAGTTAATAAAGCAATACACATAGCAATCAATTTATTTGGGGCAAAAAATAAATAAAACACAAAAATATTTTACCAAAACTCAGCATTAGATTTCATTATAAGTTATGGGATGAGATGTTAAGGGATTCCTTTGATATGTTAATTGTTTAACTACGTGATTTTTCTTAAATGAAAATGCGTACAACAAAAGGAAATAATTGCTTACAATGAAAATAAAGCTGGAAGGGCAAATAGTACGATATTTTGGTTAATTAATAAAAACAATAAAATTCGTCCATTGATGTGAATTGTTGGTAAATTAGATTTCAACACTACTTTCAACGTATTTTATGACCTTAACAAAACGAAATTGAGGTCTATTATACGAAGACTTGAAGTTTATTATTAGTTCAAAGCAATTAATTGAGTGAATTTCTGTAACGTCAATATTTTGTGCCCTTAGGTTTATATTTATGTTATACGAGGCTCTTCGAAATGGAGCGAGAACAGAAGTGAATGTTGTGAATGTTGCGAATCATAAGTCTCTCGTTTGTTGTTGAAGAGATTTATGTCATGGAAATATTTCAAATAGTCCTGTTAATATTCCTTCTTCTGCTTGTTCACCTTGTTCTTCTTCTTCTTCTTCTTCTTCTTCTCATACACCTGTTTTGCCCAAAATAAGGTTTAATTTGCAAACTTATTTTCCATCAAATTTAACTAAATGGGAATCAAATCTAAAGAGCATTAAAAATAAATAAATGAAAAAAAAAAAAAGAAACGAACAACGAGTCAAGCACATATCTATGTACACGAGCCAGAATAAATTGTATTCAAAACACACTAATACAACCTAATGTAAACCAACGAAATTCCTCGCTTGTTTATTTTTACTACGAACATCTAACCAACAGAGTCAGGCCGAATATTATAATGAGTCTTTATAAGCTACGGGGTATTATGCAGCAAAACCTGTCGTACACATTCACAAGCACACAAGTGCACAAGTTCTCTTCTGTCTAGTCTCGGTTAAGTGCACGTCTCACTGCAGTGGCTTAAAGTACTTTGCCTGCCCACTTACATATTTATATAATTCATACACACATATATATTCTCGCATATATATTCATTATGTAAACTCTACGTACATACGCAGCACATACAGCAGGTGTATGAGCAGTCACCATTTATCATAAAGAAGGCCATTTATAGCGAGTGTGTGTGTGTAGGTAAATAACGCGTTGTGTACTGGCTGGGCGAGAAGCTATATAGTATTTAGCCGAAAGCTCTACGTGAATATATATATATATATATATAAATGTCTGCGCTCATTATATTACATGAATGTATTCATAAATACAATTTTTAAGCTGCTTTGCTTCCGCCATTTAGGTTACCAGTCAGTGTTTTTAGACTTACACCACATATAAGAGAAAAAGTTCATATAAACTCATGCATATATAATATTTACATTATTTCAGGTTCAATAAGCTCCTCCTCATATAAAAGTATCGTATCTATAATTGCAAACGATTATTATTACTAACACACAGAATGCGGACCACAAGATGATAAGTTGTCTCGCAACAAATTGATTTCATAGAATGTGAAGCAGAATTAAAATTTTTTATATTTTAATTATTTTTTGTTTTTTTTTTTTTAATTGTTATAAATTATATTTAATATCATCCTATATGAAATTATTTATTCTATCAATTACCAAAATATGGGTATACTCTGAACGCGAATTTTGCTCACATACATTACGTAAGGCGGTGTTCATATACCAAATAGTCGCACAAATAAAGGCAGACTGAGTTTGACCGATTATTCGATATGGGGGAAGTCTGAATCTTAAAGATTATTCAGTATAGGAAAAGCTTGAATCTTAAAGATGGGTTCTTAAAGAAAAGGCGACGAGAAAAATGGTTTTTGTGCTTGCTTGTTTCCATGCTTCGCGCCATGAAGTCATAAGCTAGCAGCAAGTATCTATTGCTAGAAGAGCTGATGGCTGCTTCGCTATGCCCTTGATAGCTATAACTGCCGGTTTTCTCTCTGTTTCTTGTACTCTTTTCTACTCTGATCCAATTAGTAGATGAACTTGAACAAACATAAAAGTTTAACCTGTCTGTCACGTCACGTCCTGTAGTCTAATCTCATAATTTCATACGATGCGAATACAACATAACATTACTCAGTTTGGAGTTAGAAACCGGAAAATTTTTAAAATATTTTTCATCATTTTCCACAACTTCTTCTCACCATTTTAGCAACATGGCAATACCGTGTCGAAAGAACGATGTTGGTTTGGCAGCGGCCCAATCACCAACCTAATCATCGATCTATTTTCTCACTTCTATATCGAAACCGAGTGCAAGGCACTATATCTGGCGAGCGCATTGATTGCGGCAGAATTTAATTCACAAAATCTTTAAACATAAAAAATATTCCCGAGAATTTACGCAGGGTTTTGTGTTATATTTTCTAGTTTTGTTTTTCATAGAAATATGCTCGTATTAGTGGCCTTGATGAAAGAAACTTTGAATGTTTCTTAGAATTTGTACATTTACTCCCAAGCATTCTGTTATTTATAAAAAAAGAGAAGTACAGTTAGCAAGAGGGCTTTCCATGAGTTATAAAAAAAATCGGGGGCAGTAACTTTTAAGTTTCGATGATCTTCGGGTAATGAAACGATAGCCCAACGAAGACATTGAACAGAGACTAAAGAAAAACTTTAATTTAATTATTTTGTTCCATATTTTTAAACTTTCGAAAATTTTTATTCATCTTTCAATATTTTTCATACATATATCATCATAGGAATTCTTGGAATTCTCATGAAGATAGGACTCCAAGGAAGAGAAAGGCGATGGATTTTCATTTATGAAGACTTTATTTATGCATGAAAACATCACATGTTTCCTTTATCTTGATTTTTTATTCTTGCCAATAACGTATGTTTTATATAATAAGGAAATAAGTTTTGAATATATTGATGAACTTAAAGTGCATATTAGGAACAAAAAGAGAGAGTCTCTAACCATTTTAATGAACTTGAAGGAATGGTAATATTCATCTACCTTCTCCTTTTGCATACAAAAAGGGAAGTGGGAAACTTCAAGGCAAAACGAAAAACAGAAGATTTTTACTATTTTATGCATCACATCATTTACATTTTTTGTTGTAAATGCAAGAGAAAAACTGCAAATCTGGATGAATTTACACAACGGAGTCCGAAAGAAGTTGTTGATAAAAATTTTGCTGACATGTTGTGTTCACTACTTAATAATAATATATATAGAGAACGTAAATGTATTACACACACACTTGCCAGATGCCCTTACAATAACAACAACACCATCATCGAAAGTACTTTAGCATGACCAACCAACAATTTCAGAGGATGAGAAAATATGCCAAGAAAGGTATTGTAATAATTATGTAGGTAAAATGGTATCTGTGGTGACTATGTGATGATGTTAATGGCAATGACGATGATGTGCAGAAGAACCAAAAAAAAAAACAAAAAAAAAGGGGGGAAGAATAATCTCGGGTCCATTCAGATGCAATGCCAACAACTTTTTTGATGAGAACGATGACAACACGAATGGCGCGCCTTGAAAAGTTGAAAAATAAATTGACGCCGTAAAGAGCAGCATACAAATTATAACAAGAGGAGTTTTTTACTTTTTTTTTTTTTATTTTTTGAGATTCATTTTCTTTGTTTTTTGCAAATAACTTCATCTGGAGTAAATTTATTTTTGCTCTTCTATCCAAATATAGTTTCGTTCAATTAACGTTTGTCGTTTTCCCTCTCTTGCATTTCATTGTCTGTTAAACTTGATTATTTGATTCTGCTTACATTGTCCTCTTCTTCATACATAAGCCATACTTATGCTTCTGTAAACAAGAGCATATGGTAATTTGTAATACTATTGTTCCTGAATATTCCACAAGTTGTTTTTATACGTGTAAGGAAAGAAGAAATTTAAATTTTCTATAGAAATCTCTTCTTAACAAAAAAAGAACCAGGAGTTTTGCAATGTATTGAAAATACCCTCTTGCGAACAGCAGTTTCCATCTGATATCAATATGTAGAGAGAAACATCGTTTTGCTAAATGTTTTTACTGTTAGCAATTATTTAATTTATTTGACAATTGTAGTTGTATGTCAGTTTAAATTAAATCCAAAAATCATGTCCCGCACCTGTACTTACAGCAACTTTCACGCTGTTATAGTCTTTAGTTAAGTGGTGTATTAAATTTGTCGTCTTGACTGTCAGTTTGGAAATGGTGGATATGCATATAGTGTAGGTAGGTAGTTTGGGTAGGGAGTAAAAGTAGGTCGTAGAGGTAATTAGTGTAGGCTGGTAGTATAGGTAGGTAGTGTAGGTAGGTAATGTAGGCGGGTAGTGTAGGTAGACAGTGTAGGTAGGTAGCATAGGTAGGTAGTGTAGGAAGGGAGCGTAGGTAAGCAACGTAGAAAGGTAACGTAGATAGGTAGTGTAGGTAGGTCGTGTGTAGGTAGGTAGAGAAGGTATATAACGTCTAGGTACGTAGTGCAGATAGGTAGTGTGTGGACAGGTAGTGTAGGTTAACTACGGTAGGTAGATAGTGTAGGTAAATAGGGCAGGTAGATAGTGCAGGTAGATAGTTTGTAGGTAGGTAGTATGTAGATAGGTAGTTTAGGTAGGTAGTGTAGGTAGGCAGTGTAGGTAGGCAGTGTAGGTATGTAGTGTAGGCAGGTAGTGTGGATAGGTAGAGCTCGCATTGAAGCGAATCTTCGTAACTGATCAACTCGTACAGTTGTTACTCTCCTGCCCATCTTATAAGAAAGTAAAATAGATCATGGCCATGCGAAATTTACGATCTCATAAGAGATTTACGATTTATGAGTTAGAACAGTTTGTACGCAATAGACCGGCTGTAGATAAAATACCATAATATTTTATAGATTTTTCATCTGATTATGGATACAAAACATCCCTCTTAGTGCCAGTATTGAAATTTGTTTTAACAAACCCCACTCTGGCATTGATATTCTGTTACAACTCGGAGAAGGTACAAGCGATTGTTCACATTATAGGCTAAAACATGACCTGCTTTGAATTTTCTTTTGGTTCTTTTATAGTTAAGTCCTAATAAGATCCAACTTTTAAAGCCTCAAGCCTACACCTTTCATGAAAGTTTACACGTTATGGAATTTACTTTTTTTTAAATTGTATTCAATCGCGCGATTTCGCGGTTATGCTTTTATATCAATAAAATAGCGAGTGTATTGCTGGTTAATTTAATATTTAAGCGACGTTTAAGTTCAATTACTACAGTTGGATTTTGAGACCAACAATAAATAGCGCTAACTATGTGCTTTCCAGAAATTGCTTGTGGTGGAATAGAGTTATTGGAAAGGGAGCAGGCGATTAATGAAAGCTTTACTTGTTATGATACCATTTATGATGACATCTCGTGAAATGTAAGATTCTCTTATACAGCTGCTCATAACTTATTATCAATAGCGTATAATAATCTGTTCAAATTATCCAAAGAGAAGACGTGATCTCTTTGGAATATTTACACGAGTTATCCAAAGAGAAGATGTGCTCTCTTTGAAATATTTGTACGAGTTATGCAAAGAAAAGACGTGTAAACAATTTTTTGCCGACCTATTAACAATACTTGTGAATTCGTAAGCAAACTATAGAATGTTTGTAAAGGGGCTACACTCATAAGGAATCAGAAATTGTTTAAAATGATGGGCGCTCAAAATGCGTCCTAGACTTTTTGTTTTTATTTTTCTCCTTGTAGCGCAGATATATGACGACAATCGTTTCTTGTCATTCATGTTGATGCTAATTGGCTAATGTTTGTTTCAACAAGAACAACAGACATTTTGAAGTTAAACACAGAATTTGCTATCACTTCACTCTACTACTACACGTACTTATATTATTGTAATTGCATTTACTGTACCGTGGTATGGAAAGACTGGGAATTAAAACAATTTCTTGAGTTAATTAACGCTTTAAAGCAGAGATGTCCAACGTTTTGTTTTTTTCACTGACTATAAAACTATTATTATTATTATTTTTTATTATTTTTATTTTATTGTTATTATTTTGTTGCATATATTTTTACTTCCTACAGAAATTATTTTAACCTAAAACTTTACTTGTTACAGGTTAATAACTTTGCTCTTAATCTAAATTTAAATCTAAAACAAATCCAATCCAATGATCGTATGAAACTACGCAATAAAAAATTAAAAAAAAAATTAAAATCAAAAATTAAAATCAAAAAGTAAAAAAAAAAAAAAATTTCAATTAAATATTGAAAAACGAAAAAGAAGAAGATATTTTGAGAAAGAAAAAGAAGTATTTTATTTGTTATTTATCCGAATACGTTAATGTTAGGAGCAAAGATAAATAAATTGATTTAATTATGACTAAAAATAAATTTTAATTTTTAACTTTTTCGATGATTTTCTTATTGCGTTCGCAAATTGAAGTTCAGTTAATTCAGATAACTCGACTATTCCGCAAAATTAAACTTGCATTTATGAAAAAAATTTTAAAAATAGGAATAAGAATTGTAATTCGTCTATTAGGGATCGCAGATCCTAGACAAACAATTTGTTAACTAATTAATTTGTTAACTAGAGAAGAGAACGTTTCAAATTAAACTAAAAAAAAAAAAAAATGTGGGATGAAATAAGATTATTACCGAATCGCCATCACAATATTAAATTAAAGAAAGAAAGTTAGAAATATTCTTCATTCACAAAAAGCTCGAGGAAACGTAGATATATAAGTTTTGTCTTTCGTCTTTGAAAAACCAATGTAATAATTTCAGTTAAAAAGATTCGGTTTAATTATTCGTTTTAAATTATTCTAATTTATCTATTGCTTCGCTCATTTTTAATTAGAAACGAAATTCAATTTTCACTTGAGAGCTTTAAAGTTTAAGTGAATACCATTCTGTGAGTTAGAAATAAATGATAAAATATTTCTTGAAATATTTAAGAACTTTTCACAGCAAAGAAAGAGAATGAAAGATTTGTTTTAAAATAAAATTTCCAAGTAATAATTGTTGCTTTGTCATTCTCTACATAATCTCTACATAATCTCTACTCGGTATAATATTATCGTATAAATTTTATACTTATCTATAATTATCTTTTAAGACTACTTCAATATATCTATATAAACGAAATAAAAATAAATGCTAAAGTCTTATGTAAGCAGAACGGGTTAAACATGAAATGAATGTTGTTGTCAGTTGTAAACTTTCTCATTAGCTTGTAGTGTACTCATACTTTGTTCGATTATCCACAACTTAGTTAAAAGTAACTTAGCATACCTACCTACGCAATTTCAGTGAATATATTTTAAATAACTCACTTTTATAAAAGCAAAAAAAAAAAAATGCTAACAAAGCGTGTCTGAAAAAATTTAAAATGATCTTTTGACGGCCAGGTGACATTAGAGAGTCTGGTCGTAATTGGCCTATTCGTAATAATGTGATCATTGATGGTTCATCTATGGACTTATAATTTGAGGTAGATATTTCAAAAAAGCTTTCTGCCGTATGTAAAGAGTTTCTCAATAAGAGTGCACTATTTCATTTAGAAATAAAAGCACTTATTTTACAAGTGAGTTGTAATATTTTTATTGCATTGTGAAGTGGCCATGTTCCGATGAAGTACGAAATAAAACTTTTTTACAATACTTTTGTAAATATTTGCTAGTACGAGATCAGCCGTATATGGAAAGGCCCGAGGAGCCAAGTAAAGCTAGTTCGGGGGACACACATAGATAGCGAAACGGACTGACATCAACGTTTAATAATACGAGTTGAAATAAATTTTGCTTTTATTGAATTAGTCTTAATAGAGAAGCAATTGAAAGTGAAAACCGAAATATTGGTAATTAATTTGTTGTTGTTGACGAGCGAAACAAACGACAAAATGTATCACGAGGAAAGAAAATTCTTCCGAATATGAAAGTTCCATTCCTTACAATATGGATATAGATGAGATTTCTCCCTTTTTTTTTTCATAAATTACAAATGAAAAACATCTTTGAATTTAGTTTGTGAAATCTTTCCCTTTAGTTCTTAGCGTAACTTACTTTAGTTTTCATTTAAAAGTTTTCGAAAATATTCATTTAACTCGAACGATGTTAAACATATAAAATGTAAAATCTAAACATGAAATATTTCACGTTGTTTCCTGCTTGATAATGGATAGGCTTCTAATGGCTGCTTTTGTAATTTTTGTGAGGATTAATAAAACAATGATTTTACATTTAGTCTGTACGGTTTTTGTCGCTTCCGTAAAAGTACTTGTACAAGTTACACGAAATCTTAATTAATTAATATACGTCTACATATATATGTATATACGTACGTCTACGTGCATGTTTGTTCCACTTAACTCCTTTTGCAATTATTACCTTTGTTACGGCCACAAGATAAGAATACATTAAATTTTCTATTCCGTTTGCAATAACACGAAGAATCCATTGCGGGTCGGTCCTTCATTACAAATTATTGCTGATAGAATTATGATTCATTTGCTTGAACTTTTTTAAGTAAGTATCCTTGTAAAAGGTTTCCATGATAACACCAATCAAATTATAGCTTTCTTTCTGGATTTCCTGAGACTCTGATTTGATTGAACGCGCCTGCTTCCGAGACTACCTGAACAGGTTCGGCCATGACAGTTCGGCCATGACCACAGGATCACATAATGATGGAGGATCACATAATGTTTCCCTGCTCCAGGTTTAAGTCATTTGGTCGGCTTAGATGGAGCCCTCATGAGACTCTGAACAAGTTCGCGAGAAAAACGGCAAACAACAACTGCGACGAATAAAGCGACAACAAGCGGAGAGAAGGGGCATTGAAGACCAATAAGGGTCCCGCCAAACGAAGCGCATTAACTGAAACCAGCCTCCGCGAGGTAATACCTAACGGTGGTGTCCCGCGGAAGGGAGTGGTAGACAAAGTATGTATGGGGGAAAGCTTAGTACGTAGTCGCCTTGGATGGCGAATCGTGCATGATACTGGCGCGGGCTAGTAATATCTATAAAGATACCCACCTCCAGTTCGCATAGCAAACAAACACACACGGAAGAACGAGAATTTGTACAATGGAAATATAAGTTTTATTAGTCAACTTGGAATACTAGACTGATTAATTGAAAATACATTCAAAGTGTTGTGTTCTTGACGCTTAATTTCTCTAACTGGAAATTGTTCGGCCTTTTCAATGATGCTGCCGCCTATAAAAAGCTTAACGAATTCCATTTTGTGCAGATTAATAGTTGCTTATAAGAATTGCCTGGAGATAAAAATGGTTTCCGTTCGTTCTTTGACACTAAATTTATCTAATAGGAAGAGTTGACATTTTATATGTAAGGGTAACAGTGAATCCTTTGAGAATTTAGATAGTAACTATTATCAGCTGTATTTAGCAAACACATGTATGCATTCCTTTACACTTAGCCCATGCATTAATAGCTAACGAGCGAAGCAGCAGTAGTAACAGTAATAAATGGTGATGTGTTTGTACTTAAGAAGGCAATTACTAGAGCAGCATACATGCGAACAATGAATGAGACAATACTGACAAACATAAATTTGTCTGCTTGTACCCTTACATACGTACGTACGTACGTACGTACACCATGCATTCATTTATAATTATCTTTTATATATTAATTCGCTTTCTTTCTTTCCTTTTGGTTTCGATTCCAAATGAATACTGAATACACTCTGCTGCTAGGTTGGTGTTAATGATGATGATAAAGCCACGTAGCATGAACCTTAATGGATGGGTATGTATGTGTATATGTGTATGTGCGAATATATTTATATATATGTACGGATGTATGCTGGATGTACCTTTGCGTCGCTGAGAGTTGTTAAAGCACAAAGTTACCGTTACTCTTTTAATTAGTCCATGTAAACATGCAAACGCACATAAAATCTGCTCACGTATATATACACACATCACTGCTCACACGTGCATGCATACACACATACATAACGATTTACAAGAACCTCTTTGATTAGGTCATTGCTGCGTAGAGTTGCATTTGCTTTTACAAACTATTTTCACTGTACTCCCAGAGGGTGTGCATAACTGTTCTGGCTATTTTACACACACACACACACACAGGGCACAAACACCATTACAACACGCATCCAATCACACCAATATATAGTTTTGCCCTTTCGTATTTTCTTTTTTTCGTTTCTTTTTTCTTTAGGGTTTCGAAGAATAAAAAATAACTTTTGAATTTTGAGTTTAGCAAACACATCGCCACAGTGATGAATGAATGCTTGGTCTCGAGCCAATTACTTTTGTTAGTTCAAAATGGCACCGACAGTTAATGTTGTTACAGTTACTATAGCACTTTTTAAAACAACTACAACAACAATAATAACAAGAAGGTAGTTATAGATAAATAGCAGAGTTGACAGGAAAGTTTTCGTCTTTATTTTTTGTTTTTTTGTTTTTTTTTTTCTTTTGTTTAAAGAAATCCTTTTTCGGATTTATTCTTCTTCATAGAAGTAAAATGCGAAAAACCTATAAAAATAATAATGATAACGTAGAAAACGATCATGATAATGTACGAAAACTTCTGTTTTTATCACTCAACATAGATTAAGAAGAAGGTAGGAAAACTTGAAGCAAAGAGTTTTGATTCTAATTTTGTTTTCTATATAGAAGGTAACGAAATATATCCATATTGACCTGGAAAAAATGTTCCAGTTACATACCTTGTTGTTATTGATTCGTTTGTAGAAAAGTCAAGATAGTTGAAAACCTAGCATTTAAAAGAATAAATTTAGAAAGTATAGTGAGCCAGATAGATTGGGATACCAATTACACACTAACTCAGGTATGATATTTGAAGATTTCGTCATTTGTAAGATAATAAAAATCCATTGAATTCCTTCTTAAGATCTCAAAAAAAAAAAAATTTTTTTTTTGCCAGTAAATGGAGAGCATGCGTCCATGAACGTTGACATTTTCAGCTCATTTGTGCTTTTAAACAATATTCATATACATATGTGTAATTTGTATAAAAATCTACATATATGTTTATATGTTTATATATACATAAGTATGTATGAATATGTATACCTACATTGCGTAGATATTATGTCGATATTGTGTAGATATTGTGTAAATATCGGGTAGATATCGTGTAGATATTGTGTAGATATTATTTCCACGATCGCAAAATCTACGCTTATTGTTCGCGATTCTAATGTATATATATGTAGTTCTGTTCAATTTCAACCTCAAGTTTCAATATAGGATCCAAAAGTTTAACACTGGAAAGCCTGAAACCCTATATTGCACAAAGGCAGTCAAAACGACTACTTTGTGAGTGAAGAACTAATGCATAAAACAATTTATTTGAAATTGATTTTTATTATTTTTTCATATTATTTAAAGTTAGATAATGATGTTATAAGTAAATCTTAAATAAAAAAAAATTTTCTACACATGGAAAACAAGAAGAAAGAACTTCGTTCATTATTATTCTCACATTTTTCGCAAATTAAAGTGAACATTTTATTTCCGAAACTAAAGCAAATTTATATCTGTTTTTAGGCGCTTACTTCTTTCGATTCTTCTGTCACAACGAATGACTCGTAGGATTTAATTAAATTTTATTTTAAAGTCATAGTTTTTTTTTTTAAATTCAAGACCTCACTTTGCTAGCCATAAATAAATCAATTTGAAATTTCTTACCTTTTAAGCTGCATGGAAATATAAAGTTCTATTAAATGCACCTATTTACGGTAGTGAAATTTAATCCAATCATTTTTCAAAACTCGATGATGTTTTTCTTCTGTGCACATTCTTATTTGCTTCATATCGTAGTCAGGTATTATAAACGAAATTGCATTCAATCTGCCATAATACTCTCTTTTACGTAGACTGTTGGCCGTTTCAGATCCTTGAAAATACAAGCAGATAATAGAAACTTCCTTCATCAAACGACACACAGTACCATCAGCAACTGTTTCAATCTACTGAAATGTGTTTTCAATTTCTGAAATAGTTTGCAGCCAACACTCTTTTTCGGGGCATATTGATCGCATTTTCATTTTCATCAGCAGTGATCGATTCTTCATCGCTATCTTCAGTTTTATATGCTAGATTTTGAATATGAATCCGAAATCTGAACAGATAACAGGAATTTACCAAGCAATCAAAATGACCTCTTTGGGCAATCTAGTGTTAAAAAAACTATTATATCGCAAAGCCCAATGTTCGTGGACGTTTGCAGCCCAATGTTCGTGAACATTTGCAGTCCATGTACTGTTTAAAAAAAACTTGTTTTTTTGAGATCTAAAAAGTATAAAGGATACATACATATGTACGCAGATCTATGTATGCATGGGTATGCATATCTTATGTATCATACATCATACATCATATTATAGAGATTTGTTTCACACGTTGATAAATGTAAAATTTATCTTCTCTTTCTTTCCTATATTGGGAGTTTTCCAATCATTTTTACTTTAGATATTTAATAGTTTTATTTTCTTTAAAATAAATATCGGTTTTTATTTGACTTTCGCACGACACGTACATATGCTTTTTTATGAGATAAATAATTTGAACGCAGTGATATATACACATACGTGCCGTTTCTATATTAACCAAATGATGAACTTTCATCGTCAACCCAGTCGACAAGTTGTGCTATACGAGAATGAATGACGGGGAAATTTCATTACAAAGTAATCACTTATGCATCCTAGTGGACTTCACTCATATACACATTCTCAGAGCAAAAAGTCACAAAAACACACAGAAACAGAAATAAAGCAAATAATGTTTATAAGTATACATGTATTCATACATGCATGCATAGCTTCACAATTTGACATTTATCACTGACAGTTTGTTGTTAGTTCTCTATTGGAAATTGTTTGCATGAGATTTTATATCAGTGATTTTTGTAAATTTTTCAATACATATAAGTGTTAAAGATTTTTATATAAACACCCAGCATCGGCAGATGGTATGTTAAGATTCTTGCAATAGATAGAATGACCTTAGATAGCCGTAACTTTTATTAAGCCTATCGATTCCGAGTGTGGGCTATATTGGTATATTTTCGAACTATTTACGGATCCTCATTTATGTAAGATTTCTCATAACAGATAAGTTTTTTTATATGACAAAAATTTGGAATTTTTAATATTTTATAGGGAAAATACGGGTAGATTTGTTATAAACAAAGCGGTGTAGAATATGTAGATATTATGTAGATAATATCGGACTTGCTTTTATATTTTTTTTTTTTTTAATTTTTTCAATTATTTGATAGAAGAATCGTCTTTACATTACTTCTAGAAGGACCTTTATGGAACGCTCGCTTAGTATTTGCTTAAGTTGCTGGGTATTTAAGATTCGCTCTAAATCATATAAAATTGTTCAGTTGTTTTTTTACTGAAATGGGAAAAATTTGATTGAGTAGATTTTATTTGATCAATTCAATGAAATGACGTTGTCGTCGCACTGACGGCTACAAAAATGTCAACTATTTAATAAATGCAAAAAAGAAAAATATTTATTTATAAAATATCTGCAATAACTGATGCAAAGACTTGTAAATTGTATAACAATTAAAAGAAGAACATTTTTTTTTTGTTCGTTGTTCTTGCTAGCTTAACTATGACTTTAACGAATTTGTAACTAAAATAGTGTTTAAAGAGAATTCTTCAGAGTATTATAAAAATATATTTAACTGTCACTTTAAATAATTCAAAAAAAAAAAAAAGAAAAAACAAAAAAAAATCGAATTCAATTTTAGTCCTTATTCGCGTTATTGCGTAATATGTGTATAAACAGCTCATAACTATTGATTGTAGTTTCGTATATAATTCCTTGTTCAACAAACAAGTGGAAACTGCCATAGCACTAGCACTAGCACTGGCAAAGTAATTGCAATTCCATTTGTACAAGTTTGCCTAACCGTATTGCTCACCTGGGTAAAATGTATGAAATTAATTGCCGCCTATTTTAAATTTTATTGCACTTTAACATAAAATGTAAACTGGCCGTTTATAGCAAATTGCCAAACGAGAATTTATGAGCCATTCAGCAGCACTATCTTTGGTTCAGCATACAGCTGCAAACCGTGCTCATAAACTATGGTGGTGGTGGCGAAGGTGGCGTGGCGTTGCTATGTTACGTGTTACGTGTTAAGTGTTATGTGTTATGTGTCTCTTCTTCTTCATGATAAGGCGGAATTTGTTCTCAACACACAAATTTTTGGCATACAGACAAACATAAACTTGTTCCGGCTTCTCGCGCTTACAAAAACACATAAGAGCAGAAACGTTTACAATCCTTTACATATATATACCCAAGCATATATATATACATATATATATATGCCATATAGTATGTGTGTGTGTGTTTGTGTGTGTAAGAGATGTATGAACAAAACCAATGAAGCGATTTCACACTATTGCGCAGGCAAATAGTGAAAATTGGAAAATACTAAAGCATTTGCTGAATCATCGTCATCGTCGGTACAATCAATGGACAGCAATTTAGTAATATTTTGGCGGCAATTGGCCACCTTTTGATATCTAACACATTTATTTATTATGTCCTTGGAGCATTAAGCCCTGCATAAGCTAAGCAACTTGCTATTTTAGACATTTCTTTGCGCATTACCTTGAGGTATACGTGTAATTTGGCAATGGTTTGTCTAAATGCGAAGCGTATAATTTGAAACAAAAGGCGAAGAATAGTGCGCATAAATTCACTAAAGCCTAAAGGCAATGCTTGTATTTTTTCTTTTTTTTCACATTAAATGGTATTTTAATGACATTCAAGAAACTAAATGTAAATCATTTCTTCTCAAGCACACTAAACCCTTAAATTTCGAAAGAAAATTTAAATTTCTAAGGTTTTATTGCAAAGGGCTTATAATAAGAGAAATGAATAATAAGTTGTGTTGATCCATTAACAAATTAAATTTTACTTTATCTTGAAAACTCTTTATTTTAATAAAATATTTAAATGTTCTAAGGTTTTTCCGAAATGCAAACCTTGGCAGAAGAATCGAAATGTTTTCGTGAAATAGAAGGTAAAGACGAAAGTCTCTCTTAAGCTCGCATAAGTATAAAAGCTTTTATTTCTACTGCCTGTCAATGGCAAGTTTAACAAGTACTATAGGATGTTGAATAAGTCTATAAATTATCCCTTGGAAAATCCTAGATTTAGGCTTCAAGCAAAAGGGAAAATTATTCTACTGCTTAACACTAAACAACCCGCATATATCAGAGCCTTTATAAGCCTTTATAAGTTGTAGTCCATAAAATCTTTGTCTGTATGCTTTTATTCAATATTTTAATCTTGGTGACCGGATCAAGCTTACTATCAAGCTTCGTCTGAGTTCAGATATGCGCTTACAGCTCTTTAGCTTAACTTTTTTGCCATCGCAAGATTTCCAACATCTCCCAAGAGAATGGAAAAAAGCGAACAAAAATCTTTTCAGTATGTTATGCTAATCCCCATTGCAATCTCTTTCTATTCCTTCATATGGCCAGAGAAGAAAGATTCTTCGCATTCGGGTTGCAAGGTAGAAAAAAATTACTTATTTAGAAGACTTCTCTAAGAATTTCTTGCAATGATAAGTTCCATAACTTACCCCAACAAATGCCATCGTAAATAGAATAAGCTGCTAAATGCATTTTGACATCAAGTTTTATCAACGCCCATACTTACAATCTTTTTCTATTTCTAGATATTGCCCGAGAAAAAAAGATTCTTTGCAAAGTAGAAAAAAAATGTATTCAGAAAGATCTTTTGAAGATTTTTTGCAAATAAAAATTTACGCAAATTACCGTAGTAAGTACAGTAAACTTTATTTTACAACCACGTTTGTAACGAGTCAAGACTTCATTGCTAAAGAATTTTCTTCTTTTTCTTTCATTTGAACCCTTTCTATATTCTTTTTTGCTCAAAGCCGATCTTCCTATATGTTATATATATATTTACGCTCTTCGATATCGTTACAAAACTTTTCGAAACAGGGTTGTAATGCTATTCAAATTAATCTAAAGTAATATTTCAAATATCAGATATAATATCTGATATAATCTTGCCAGACAAAAAAGCTTCTTCGCAAAGTATGAAAAGAAAAAAATTCTTTATTGAGAAAAGTTATCCGAAAATTTGTTGAAAATAATAAGTTACATGAAGTATCGCGGAAAATGGCATCGTAATACATATGTACATATTAACGATATTCCACGTTCTTACAAAGCTTTTCCGAAACAGGGTTTTAATGTCATTCAACTAAATCTGATGTAATATTGCGAATCATATATAATTTTATTCTACCATATACAGATACGTGTGGAATGAATATACGAATCGTAGTGGAATTGAGTCTTCAAAGCATTAGTTAAATGAATGCGATTGCCAATAACCGCAATGTTATTTATGGGATTTGAATTTGTTTATATTTCTCCACTTACTCTCTTTATGTGGTCATAATGTAAAACTCTTCTCTATTAAATAATAAAATTTACTATTATTTCGTTATTTATACGATATTAATACAGTTTCCTAAAGTATCGTAATATTAAAGATTTTAATGCGTTTCCTGTCCTTGGCAAAAAAAGACATATAAGAATAGAGAGAGATATTATTTAAATTGCTCATCATCTAGAGCTTAGAATCACAAAATTCATGATCCATGAAATGGTTTAATATTGAAAAAGCTTAGAAAATTTATCAAATGCATAAACTAAACATAAAGATGTGTCATCAAATCGCATTCGCCCTAGTAACAAGTATCTAAAGATTTATGCTACATTTAGTTAAAGAAAAAAGAAAAAAAAAAAAAGAAAAGGAAACGATGCATACTCTTCGTGTAAGTGTGTGTGTATGTACGAGTTTTCTATCTACAAATGTTTGTGTTCTTCCTTCTAAAGCTAAGCGTATTAAAATGCTTTGCTATAACATTATGTGATGGTCTTTTAGAAGATTTGCTTGCATACTGCTGGTAAATGATGATTTTAATACAGAGAAACCCACAAACATGTGGATCATCTGTAAACGAAGATGAATATGTGTATGTGTATATTTGTCTGTATATGAATGTATGTGCGAGGATTTGCGTGTGTATCCTAGAATCGACGGATATTAAAATGGTGTTCATGTAAAATTTATATTGACACACACACACACATGCGCGCACATGCAAGCATATATTTTTAAAGATTTTTGCTAAACATTTTATAGGAAAGATATGCAAGACCACGAATTCGTTTAATTCCCGTTAAGATACAAATATCAGAGCAGTTAACTCGAATTTTATTTTGGTCGTTTCTTTTTTTTTTTTAAATTTTAATTTTAATTTTTAATATTCCAAAATTGCGTAATCTTAAATATATATTAAGCCCGATAATACGAATAGCAAAATGTTATGTTTTGAAAAGTTACGATTTACGAATTCGAAACAATATAAGCATCAATGAAATGAGAAAAAAGAATTTTGACTTACGGAAGCCTCAATATATTACAATTCACCTTATCCTATGAAAGGAAGAAATGAATTTTGACTTACAGATGCCTCAATACATTATAGTTCACCTAATGCGTATGCATTACGTAGGGGAATCTTATCCTAACGTGTTTAACGAAATTAATTTAAAGACGAAGGATTGAAAATTGTTCAATAACTTTACTTAATGTAAATATTTTCGCTTTCTTATGTTATGTACGTATGCTTTGGTACTTTGATGTTAACAATTATTTGAGTTAATAATGAAATTCATTTACATAATGTTTACAAACGCCTTGTACTTGTATAGAAATGAGATCAAATTCATACAAAAATGTATAGGAAGTTATGTCGATTTAAACCGAATATTTAAATACTTACTTGTATGTTTATGATATATCGCTGCGAATACGAAGCAGAGATCAACTTGCTCGTAACAAACGCAACGTAAGGTAATTCTAACACATCTAAGGACTAGACTTTTACACTATGTCTCATTTTTATATCATTTCTTGGTACATGTGAGCGAATCCTTGGTGCGAGTTGTTTGACTTTTAAACTTGGCAAAGAAAATTTTGTGACGAAAAAATTTAACACCCAACTTAAAATATAGAATTTTGAATGACATAATATGAAAAAAAAAAAATAGAAAATAATCGGTCGTTCAAAACCAAGTTCTAGTGGAAGTGTTGAGACTGAAGTGGACAGATGGACAAACTTATTGATCACAAGAAATTTAAAACAAAGTTCTAGTGGAAGTACTGAGATTGAAATGGGCAGATGGACCAACTTATTAATAACAAGAGATTTAAAATCAAATTCTAGTGGAAATTTTGAGTTTGAAATGGACAGATGGACCGACTTATGGCTAGAAACAAATTTAAAACCAAATTCTAGTGGAAATGTTGAGTTTGAAATGGACATATAGACAGACATATATCACTGGATTCAATTATTCACTATTCATCTGACAAATTTAGTATACTTGTTCGGATGGGCACCGCAAATGTAATTTATATGCGTTATACGAGTAAGTTGGCGAATAGTGAAACTGGTACTTAAGTTGTTCTTTAGAGCCACATGTGCGTATATTGGTGTTCATCTCTCTTGGCAGTTATTCATTTAAAATGTTTCTTACGTACATATTTGATTAATATTAACTTAAAGCTGATTTTTTGCTTCTTGAACTGTTACGCTTCATGATTATCTTTTGATTTAAAGAGCAATTCGGCTCCTTTAGTTACTTATGTACATTTTCTTTTCCACGATTGCTAGTTAACACAATTTTTTTTTTCAGCTTACATGCATACATACACATATTGCAGGGATGGTTTTGTCTCCTTTTTTTGTTCTTGAAATGGGTTAATATTTGTACGCCGGAAAACATGAGCATTTAGTTATGTTCACTTTTCCTTTGCAAGTTACGAATCGTTCGAGACCTTATCACATCTTTCAGTTTTTTTTTTATATTTTAACCCTTGCGTAAAGATACGATGTTTGTCCATATGGTTGGGTAAAAGTATTCAATTTTTGTTTATCTCTAGTTTTGTTGTAAATTTATATGAATGATGTGCCGAAAACGTGACTGAAATGTCAAAAAATATATTCTGAGAGTTGAAAAAAAAAAAAAAACAAAAAGAAAATTTAGAAAAAGAAATATATTTTCATATATATATACACATATATGTATGTACATATGAGTTTTTTGCTTAATCCTTAAACGAAAACTTTTTAATGAACATTTTACTTATTAAGACTCTCTGCATAAAAGTTAAATTTGTTTAAATCTGGGTATCTTTGTGTATTATATGCTTGTGTTTCTCTCGTTTAATTAATTAATATTTTTGTTGTTCAAAATGAAAAAGTAATGAAAAGAGAATATCTTTCCCTTATTTCAAAACTAAAGAAAATGGGCTCAATTCAAATTACCGGTCAATGATTGACGTAACAATGTTTCCCATAGCAACTCCCTCTTTTGTAAACATAACATAAGAGGAAGATTATACCGTAAGAACCATTAGGGAATAACTTTCCAATTTTTAGATAGAAAAAGAAATAAAATTATTACGATAAATATATGCTTTTTGCAAAACAGGGGAAGTACCGACGGAAAGAGTAGGACTGGGCGCAGTGGATGCTGCTTTAGGAATATTGTTTCCGAATTATCTGTTTAGAGTTCTAAACATAGATTTATGTATTTCAAATTAGTTGCAGCTCATTTTTATCGCACTCATTTGCTTCATATTAAAAATTAGAACCTCATTTTATAGAAAGACTTACTTTTCTTAAGTATGGTTATGTGGGAGATGCCTCAAACAATTGTCCTATCCAGTGTAAATTTGTTGCATTTATTTATTAATTTATAGGTCAAAATAAATTATTTATTAATTTATAGATTTTTCTCGATTTCTTCCGAGAAAGTAAGTAGCTTATTATAGAGGGAGTTGTCGTAAAAATAGTCCGATCAAATCCATTCCATCGAAATATCAAAAATTTTAAATTGAGCATGAAAGCACATGGGTAGACATCAGACACACGGACAGACACACGAAAGGAAGGACAGGCAGAGGAACAGGCAGACAGATAGATAGACAGACGGACAGGCAGACGAACTGACGGACATACAGACAAGCTGAAATCGATTTAGAAAATGATTGCGCCTCCGTAAGTCGTTCTCAATGTTCCATACATCCGCACAAACTTAATTTGCACTGTATCAAAAGTGGTGTAGTCTATAAAAATATCGATCAAGTGAAGAAGTGAGAAAGAAGAAGTCTGTCCATTATTTAAAGTCAAGCAGCCTACGTGGAGGTTAACTGGTAAATTGACGACAGAATGAGAGATAGGACTTCGAACTTTGCCGAAAAGAAAAGGTCTACTTGCGGTGATTGCGGAGTTACAACCGTACCATAAAAACAGGGATGTCAAGATCCCGTGCGAAACTATCTAATTCGAATGAACTCAACTGATGGATAGATTGGCAACGTCAATCGGAATAAGAGGTAGGAATTCGAACATCGCAGAAGAGAAGAGTTCTTCTTGTGGTGATTGCCAGCAAGTGCAGATGTGTGCTCAGAACAAAGTAAAGAATATTCTGATGAAACAGAACAAGCAGACAACCAAATGGAATAAAAGTAAAAAAACAAGCATTATATAATAAGTGAGTGTGTTGCTATGTAAGTGAATAAATTTAAGTCTTTATTAACGAGTGGTAGAGTGTTTTCAGTTCTTAATAAAAAGATCGATATTGCGAACGTTAAGACGTTGGGCAAAAAATTGAAAATCAATGTAATCCATTGTCCCTTGAATAGTACAGTACAGGAGAATATGAATTTTCTTCTTCTGGACACAACTGAGGTTAAGTCCATCCATATAGGAAAGATCCTTACAATACTGCCAATTATTTTATCCAATAAACACTTATTTAATATTTGATATTTAAAATTTCCTATACTTAGAAAATTGCTTTCTTCCTCTGTTATACTTATTGCTTATTATATTATATATTATATGTAGAAATTTTCAAAAATTCTAATTTGCTTTGAAGTCATATTTTGACAATTGTTTAGGAACAATTTTTCTTTTTTTTTTTTTTTTTTTTTTTTTGAAAAATAGTTGAAAATAACATCATTTATTTTTTGAAATTTATATAAAAACTTCTACGCAAAACTTTAGCTAAAAAACTTTCTAATGACCTCACACCAATTTTATATGTTTTCCGTCTTTATACGGATTTACAAAAGTTTAAACAAAAAAAAAAGAGAAAGAAAAAAATAATTAGACAGACCGAAAATCAAAAAGTGAATTAAAAGTCCAACACATGTTGGTTTTTATTCAGTGCTAGCGTGGCTTCAACGGTTAATGATATTATCAGTAGAGTTCTTCTTACTGCAGATGAATTGAATGCAAAGACAGAGAGAGAGAGAGAGAGAGAGAGAAAGAAAGAAAAGAGCATTGCATGGAGAACTCGTTTAATTTTAATTTTTAACACACTGCACTAGAGATGTAGAGAAAGAGATACACAAACACACACACACACACATACAAAGAGAGAAATGTACACACGTACCACGTACAGATGCGTACAGTTTGGCATTTTGAAGACACGTAGAGACATTTAGTGTGCGGTTAGTATTTTAGACCGGCAGACACATTACTGTTAATTTTTGTGTTTTATGCAGATGAAGTCATTTAAACACGTTTTTATGCCACAAGTCTCAGGCAAACCAACCAGCCAACTGAACAGCTAGCAAAGCAACCGACCAACTAACCAAAGTCATCCTGGCAACTTAACACATGCGGTATATATATTTTTTGTTTTTTTTTCTTTTTTTTTTGCTCCTTTGTTCTACCTCACATACACATACACGCACAGAGGCCCTTAATGAAACGCCTACTTACATACATACGCACATAAATATATGTTATATATAAATATGCGACATATATTTATGTATATATATATATATATATATATGTGTGTGTGTATGTATGTATGTATGTATGTATACATAATACTAATAACCACGCACACCCTTAAACTGTAAGTGCTAAACTGAATGCATGCATACTAATGATTTAATGAAGTCTACGTGTTAAATGACCGTATTAAGGGTCAAATAGTGAGAATAGTGAGAAAAAAGAATAATTCCAAAAAAAAAAGAAATTAAAAAAAATACAAGATAATTAACTTTTTCATGCTGTAAAGACTGTAACGCTAGTAAAGACGTTTAATGGGCGAATCAAGAAACAAAACAAACATCTTTCTCTCATTCAAAATTTTATTTTATTTTTATTTATTTGTTTATGGAACTTAATTAAATTATTTAATTCAATTAAATTTTTTATTTCCGGAATATATAATAACAATAATAATTCATTTCTTATCATTTACACTCATTACTAACTATACTTTTGTGGCGACATTGGCACACTAGCAGCCAAACGGCAGCTGCAGCAGCAGCAGCAGCACCAGTACGTAACCTAGAAACGATGAACGTATGAATAATTTACGTACAACTTATCAATATTTTCGCAAGAAAGCATTTTCATTTGCCAAAATTTATCCAAAAAGAAATTCGACGAACCAAAATCAGTATTTAAAGGAAAGGAAGCAACAGCGGGAGTTTGGAATGAGGAAACATTAACAAAAGTCAGCTAAATTTTGTTAAAAACTTTATAGCAAAAAGCAAAAAAAAAAAGCACAAATCAACTGATAATATGATGTTAACATACACACTTATGTGTGTGTGTGTGTGTGTGTGTGAGTATAAGCATAAATGTATGTGCGAATGCATTACATTTCAAAATACTATTAAACATTTGGAATGCATTACTTTTTTTCCTTTTGCAAACTTTTGGCTCAAAACCAAATAAAACTTAAACAACATACACATGTATCTCTACTACTACTACTACCACTTATACACACAAGTATACAAAAAAAAAAAAAAAAAAATTTGATGAACTGAAAAGATAAACTCAAAGAGTTTTAAATGAAGGAACAACGTTCTTATTGGGAAATGATAAACTATTACCACAAGAGAAAGAAAATTTCGAAAACTTTCCAAATGCATTTTTTTTCTCTCTCTTATTATTCCGAATTGAAATTGAGAAACAAAAAACATCTAAGGCTAAGATATATATATATATGTATAAGCATGGAAAAGCAAGCCTTGAGTTACAATTATTTCAAACGTGTATTTTCATTTACGTATATATGTACATATAATAAATATATTAAAAACCGCAACATTCTTTAACATGCATATGAGAGTGCAACTCATGAATCGTTAGAAATGAATTTTTCCATTGAATCTCCTCTACATACCTCTACATAATCTTGCGAGCAAATTTCTCATATTGATGTTCAACTATTGCTTAGGAATTCTTTATCTACCTTGGTATCAGCTGACTTAGGCTTTATGTTAGCAATTGCATTAAGCGGACCAAAGGCATGTACCTGTTTTTTGCCCCACACTTTCCCAGATTTGCATTCTTTTATTGTTAGAGTTAAGGTATATATGTATGTAAGCTGATCGTTCGAAACCAATAGGCTGTGTAGTATTAATGACTAAAGGAATGAAAGTAAGTCAGAACGTGGGGATATTCTTATTCAAAGTCATCTCAGCTGATTTCGAATACTACTCCACAAATGTGGAACATCTAATATTACTTTTTAAAGAACAACAATACGCAAAGAATTGCCTTTAAGCCTTTATTTCTTTTGAGAATTGTTCAAGCGGAAGCGCAGGTGTAAGATAAAACTTTGAATTATAACCTACACTTGTTTTTTGAGAAAGTCTTGTATCAAAGACCGAAAATGCAAACACATATTGCATAACATGAGCTTCTAGTTTCTAATATTAGAAAAACATGCAACTTATGTACGAGCAAATTTCGCTCGCTTTCAGTTTAGTTATAGAGCATTCCATTAAAATTACAAATTTGCTAAATACTAGTAATGTTATGCTAAATAGATAAACTTTCTCTTAGCATTAAAATAAAACAAACAACTTTGAAATATTGTGGGAGTGAGGAGTATACAATTACCAGTAATAAGAACAATTGGTATTGAAAGATCTACCGTGTAAAGGTTTGATAGGTAGTGAAAGTCATTGTATACTTTAAGTAAGTTAATGCTTATGTAGCATTTGTATAAGTTTTAAAATATATTTACACTTTATGCACATCTTGAATGCTTTGTTTTTACGAATAAACATAAACGCAAACTTGCATCGAAAAGAATGTAAAGTTTTGAGGCAGGTGTTCACTTTAGCGGTTTTTTAAAGTTTCTCTACATTTACGCTAAGAGTTATATACAGATATTAAGTATGATTGCACGAACATATCGAACGAGAACAAAAAATGTAAAAAACTTTTCCTCGCTTTAGGGCGGAAATAGCGAAAGGAACAATTATGTGTTACTTGTCCTTTTCTAACGAAAATCATTTTAAAAATCTAAACAGACAAAAAGAACAATATTTATTTTCGAACAAATTTTTCTTACCGCCAGCTTGGAATACTTTCTTTTTTGGGTCGCTTGCACTTGCAACTGTAAGCACCTCAAAGGTATATTTATATTAATTTCATGGCAATAATCTCTTCTAGATGAACTCAACAGGGTAAAAAAATGGAAAAGGCGTCACTTACTGTATCTTTCATTTAGAAATTAATTTATTTTTTCTTTCTTAAATTATTTTAATGAATTTCCTAAGTGTTTATGGTTTACGTTTATGTTCTACATCTACAACTGTGATTATTATATCGTTCCCCTTGGTGGACAATAGCTTTAATGTAAGTAGAAAGGAAGGAAGTCCGTTCAAAGCCATACAGCTCAAAATATTCAACAACAACAAGAAAATATGGTTAGTGGCACAGTGAAGACTCTTTCTGCAAAGACAAATAAGTGCCCATCAGATCATGCCAATTCCAAAATTTGTAATAAAAAATAGGTGCACCATAGACGAAATGATCAATTCGTACCACAAATTTCGAAATTTGTGATCAAATATATAAGCATTGTACTAAAGGGCGCTGGCTGGCAAATTTTAAAGGAAAGGTCAACGGATCGAATTTATACGCGAAAAAGTTTAATGAGCGTTATAGAAACTACAAATTTTGTTCGACATCAGAATGTGATAGAAGTTTAAGATGATATGACCTAAGTCCAAAAATCTGAATTTTATGGACGAAAAAGCAAGAATAAGCAAATGAAGTAATAAGCTTTCCATGAACACGAATGAACGATTATGAAGTAATGAGACTTCCCTTAGTAAGCAAGCTAAAGGCAGTTACCATTAAAAATGTGGCTTTATTGCAAAAAATACGTTTGCAAGTACATATAAGTATTGTCCATCATCATTTATCGTGGTAGAGGTCAACATTTAAGACTATTCATGAAAATAAAATAGACTCTCACGAGCCATGCTTTATCGACTGAAACAAACAGTAATCGTTTAAGAAAACATCTTGCTTCCCTACAACAAGAACGAATTGTTCGCCCGAACTATTATATATATATATATAGATTATATGTCCGATCCGTCTTATCAAAACGCCGTTTCCAACACCTTTTACTATACGTTTGATGCCCAGTGTATAGTTTCTGTCGAGTTTTCATATTAGACACAACGATAAACATAAGTTTACGATAAACAGCGACAAGTTGTCCTAAGCTGTCCCCACTAGTGTCTGCTGGCATATTTTCCTTTCTTTTTTTAACGATATCATCGCTTTATAAAAATAAAACTATCTAGCAAGACTGATTTTTCCCCAGTTGTCAAATTTAACAAGTACAAATGTTCCCTTTATTTTAAAACTAAAACTAATATCGCGGTAATCCTTAAGTAATATTCCAGTTTGGAACCATCGTTACAACCGAAAGGAGCAATGTTTGCTGCCCAGTTCTTAAAGAGTTTCGATACATGCTGCCGATGTAGAAAATGTAATGTAAAATGTAGAAAATGTAATGTAGCGTAGAAAATTCCTAATTCGCGAACATTGTTCGAAATATTCACACTCAAGCGAGACTAAATATTCTGTTCGATTCATAATTAAAAGAGAATGTATTAAAGGAAAGTTGCCAAAGCATTCAATTCCTTAGTGTGTATGTTATGACTTGAGAATGTGTTCAAAAAAAGATAACAAAAATTAATGCTTACCCTTAGTAGGAAGCAATCTCGTTAAAAACATCGCTACTACTGCATTTTTATTTGAATAATTCTTAGGATTTTTGATCAAAGTGCCTCCATACTTCGTCATTAATAATATTATTTAATTGTGACGTAAAATTATTTCAAATCAAATATAACTTCCTTACTATCAGTTATCATCAATGTATTGGTAAAGAATTAGAATAACATCTCGATATCATCTTATAATGAATAATTTCAAAAATGCATCTTATTGTACTAAATACATTTATGTTTTAATCCTTTGGCAGTACAATAAACCAGAAACCAATCTATTATGAAAATCTTATTATTTTCTAGTTTAAGAAATAAACCTCATAAAATATGAAAGATTTAAATAGATAGAAATAAGAAAAATATAAGAAAATATTTTAAAATATAGAAGAAAATACAAACAGACAACCGAGAATAACATCATCGAGCTCATCAACTACAAAACTTTATGGAAAAGATAAACGAAAGTATTTGCCAGAAAAAGAAAATAAAGAAAAAAAAAAAAGCTTAAAAGAAAAAACTGTCAGCATAAGAAAATTACTGTTGAGTTGTGGCAAAAACAAAAAAAAAAAAAAAATAAAAAATAAAAGAATTTCTTGTAGAAATACATACACAAAGACAGAAGAAAGAAAACTAAATTGCTGGCATAAATTTCTCCATTAAACAAAAAGTCATTTAATTAAACCAAACAGAGTAAAAACAGAAAAAAAAATTGTGGCATCAAATAATACTTAAAATACAAGGAAAATTTGTAAATACCTCAAGGAAGGCTAAATGTTTTTTCTTCTTGTACCGAAAAATCAAATTGGAGCTAAATGCGATAAAAATATTTCTTTTTTTTTCTTATAAGATATTTAAGGATAAGAAAAATAGAAATTAAATAAATTATTTTTAGATTGAAATTCTTTTTGTGTTGCCATCAATATTTTATTGCTCCACTTTAAGCCTATTTTTGTTTTGATTTATTTATGTTCATACCTTTGAGTATCAGCAGGCAGTCAATACATCAAATCGTTCTATAAGGATTTTCATCGTTGCTTTTGAGTAACAAAATGAGCGCATTTTATAACTTTTACAAATTGTTAACAAAAGCATACGATTTTTTAAAATAATTCTAAGAAATAAACAAAAGGTGAACTAAAATATTCTGTTTGCATTGAAGAGGGGGAATCCTTTCAATTAATCAAAATATATTTGTTTGCTTGTTTAAATCAACCTCCTCCGTAGACATCGTTAATAATCAGTTAGCGAATGCGTAGCGTATTCTTATTGTTTCTTCGTTGCTCGTTGTTGAAAAATCAAAAGAAATAACTTTTCGAATACCTTTTTTTTATAAAAGTTTGGTAAAAAGTGCTTGGCAACGAAACATCAGATGACGGTGTGTTTGCTCCTTCAACGCACGCTGACAACTAAATAGTGATAAATCGGTCTACTATGACAAATATTTGATGGTTAAAATGTTAGTTAAGATTAAAAAATGACTTATGGGTTTCGACTTTCCGTGAAATACGTAGTCAACCGACAATTTATTCAATCCTTTTATGAAGAAAAGCCCAAATTGCGATAAAGAAACATTTTGAAAGTTTTCAGTTCCGAATCCATTAATTTCAATGAAAAATCCTGCTTACCTTTGCTAAATTCACGTACAATTTCGCAGCCACGTTTAGGTCTTAAAAATTATCGATTGTCATTATTTACGTTCTCACGACCACTCTTAAAACGCATATAACAATTGTATTTCATCGATTGTTTCGTTTCATTATAATCTTCAATAAGTTCAGAACGTTGGTCCATTTTTTTCTTTTTTTTTTTTTGATATTCATATTTGCAGCACACTTTCACGTATGTTGCATTCCACTTCTACACATCCGATATTATGTTAAACGTTTGGCAGAACTTCAGTTCCAACGCAGGAAAGGATCAATAAATGACATCGGGAGTACATAAGCTCTTCGTTGAATGTTGAAAATATCGTTGTGTTTGCAACGAACAGGCTATTAACAGAAAGCAGATAGATAGATAGAAAAAGAATGCTTAAATTTTCAAAAAAAATTCTATTAGCAACTTATGACCTATAAACAAACGTTGTTACGATATTATAAGTTCAATCGATCTTAGTCGACATTGATTTGAAATTTGACAAAATCATTTTTAAGAAAAAGTTTCGATAGATTTCTCGATGTGTGCTGCGCACTGTTAAGAAGTGTGCAACTACGATACGAATTTTATTTATATCAGAGATGCTCTATATATTTAAGATTCGTCCCAAGGCATTAACATTAACAATTTTCTTATTCCTTTTCTCTACCCAAACACACACACACACATGCCTTATAAATATCGTAGTGTTTTTGTGGTATAACCACAAACTTTTGCATGAAAGCGTATGCGGTTGTAATAATAAAACGGAAGTGGTCAAAATACACTAAGATTTTATTAGGATACTAAATAACTACTGCACGTTCTATTAACGTAAAAAGAATATCATAATAAGAATATAATATAAAGGATTTTTTTAAGCAAGAAAATTAATTTCCCAGTGTTTTTTTCGTTGGATTTCATCCTTTTGTGTATAAGATGACTTTTTAAAAAAATTTTACTTAAATTTCAAATAAATTTTATCACATATACGATCCTACACTACTCTATACTTTGCAGAAAATTCAATTTTTTTTTTAAAGTGATAGATTCTTTTTGATGCTTCTAGAATATGGGGAAAACTACATTAACTGCAAATTCTTTGGTGCTAAGAAATTATCTGTAGCACTGACCTGTTGTTCTTACCTGTTGTTCTTACCTATCGATTTTTAAATTCTCCAAAAAGCTAACAGTTGTCCTGAACAAGTGTTAGTTAAAGTTAAGTCTCCTCAAATAAATCCCAGATACGACATTACCTGTTGTTCTTACCTGCTGATTTCTAACTTGTCCAAAAAGCTGACAAATGTTCTTAGCAAGTGTTAGCTAAAGATAGGTCGCCTCAAATAAATCCCAGGTACAAACTTACTTGTTTTTGTTACCTGATGTCTGACCCGTTGTTTCTGCCTGTTGATTTCTAGCTTCTCCAAAACATTAACAAATGTCCTTGATATATTTTTAAATAATTTTCTATTGCTCCATGAAATATCAGAGAGAACTAAGTTAGAAAGAAGCCCCAAAGTTTGACGAAAATTTTACATCACTTTATGTTTGTTAGGGAAAATCTCTAATTTTGAAAGCTGCAGTATTTGGGATAATTTTCGCGAAATTATTCTACCAAATTTGAAGAATATTTATACGTATGTATCGAAACATACTTTGTTTGCTCTTAAACGGAGAGGTTTATGCTACTAGATTACAGGACCACACATTCATTATGTCTGCGCTGTTTTCAATAAATTCTTTAATTGCAAATTAACATAACAAGCATCTGGACTTAAAGACTTTTCTTAATATATTCGTTCAAACCATTTATCACATGTGACAGTTTAAAGTCTTGTATTAGAAAATTATTCTCTCAACGTCTCTGTGATTTAAAATTCCTTTCTATGTTTTAATGTTTGATTAAAAAAAAAAAAAAAAAGAAGAAAACAAGTGTTAATTTCTAGTGCTATGTAATGTTTACCGCAAATGATAACAACAACGACAACAACAAGTAAAACAAGAAGGAAAAATGAAAAATGAAATCAAACGAGGCAGAGAAAGAACGGCATTATTACAGACAGTGTGCACCAGTGGGTAGAAAGAACATTTGAAATTATGTGCGCATGTATAAGTAGTCGACTAAAAAGAAGAGTGGATTGTAATCAGGATGCGGAAACAGTGAATTCATACTCTTTTTGTTTTCCTCCTTGTTTTCGAACCACCCTATCCTCCGCTTCTCTTTTCTTTTTTTTTTTTGCATTTTACCAAGTTTTTCTTCGGTCGCTTTTTTTTAATTTTATGTTTTTTGCAGTAATTTCTTGTAAAACAGCAGCACAACCGGAAATGCTTGATAACATCTTAACGAGCTGTTTGTAGGATGCAAAAAGAAATAAAAGGAAGAAAAAACTAAAAAAATGAAACTTTCTTCCTTTCATCACATTAATTGTTGTTTAAATAGTTGCCGAGAAAGTAATATAAAAATATTAATTCTTTTTTCTTTTTTCTTTTTTTTTTTTTATATCTAAACTAATGAAAATGATAGTGAAGAATATAACTCAGCTAACAAAAGATCTGATTTTTGTAAACAATTTCAATCTGACGTCGTTATAGGGGTAATGATAAAGTTGATGATGGTGGAAGGTATTTAAGAGAAGCACATGCAAATCGCATAATAATGAAGCAAACTCGCTATATAAATGAAGCATAGTACACTTATAATCAAACATTTATATCTGTTTTCCATTCAGAAAAGTCTGTTTAATATCACTTTTCCTGGAATTGTTTCTTTTTCGCAATTTTTTAAAAACTTTGGCAGTTAATTACAATTACAACCTGGATTCATAAAAAAAAAAAAAGAAAAAGTGTTTAAAATTTTTAAAACAAAGCAAAGTATTTTAAGAACGCCCCTCATTGAAATTCCTTCAAGAATTGCTGTTTTCAAGCTTTCGTAGGATAAACCAAAATAACTTCATTTAATTTCCTTAACAATTTTTTTCAAAAATATTTTTTTCATATTAACGCATAATCGATTATATTGAGTTCTCGTTACTCCGCTCTTCCCATGTTTTTATTCCATTACACTTCCTCTAGATCTATTTGCTATAGCAATAGGAAGAAGGTATACGTCATCATAAGTTGAAGATTCTCTAAGGAGGGCCATTGTAAAGACCGTAGAGCGGTACTAGAACACCAAGAGTTGTTTCAAACGAACACGGATTTTGTTAAAAAAAAAAAAAATTTTAATATTTTTTTGGGCATTTTTAAGTATTTTGGCAAATTTTTCTTCACTTAAAAAATGGGTTTGTATAACTCACAACGTCAAAGAATAGTATTTTACAGGTTGTTACGTCAAAAATTACAATTTTTTTTATAGGTCGTAACGGTAGAAAGTAGAATGTAAAAGAACAGAATTTTATAGGTCGTAATGTCAAAGAATAGGGTTTTAACGCTTGTTGCTAAGATCCTTCAGATCGAGAAAATAAATGAAATTTCATTACATTAATTTAAAAGAAATTATTTTAAAAGCCCTGGAATGGAACTCAAATCCGAGCGCACATGACTTGATTTTTAAACTTATCTTTACATCGTTGTTATGCAATACATTATATCGTAAATAAAGAGTTCGGCGTATTGGTTCAAGCATGATTTGTGTAATTAAAAAATTAAAATGTCATCGCATTTTTATATACACATTCATTATCATCAATGTTTTCAGTCCACTAAAATGTTTTTTTTTTCAATAAATATTTAATTCCATTTAAAAAAAGATAGTCTCCTCCCTTCTAAAGGACACGAAAGAATAACATTAATAACCGAGCTCTGTTCTTTGTTTTTATTGTAATTCAATTCTCCTCAGTTCAGTTATTTTCTGCGGTTTAATGACTTACACTTGCTTTCCTTCATGCTAATTAGCGAAAAGCTTTTATTTTACGTTCTCACCTCTGCATTTGTACGTTCTAACTAAAATATCACTAACGTAGCATTTTTACGTCCGCCCTTGGTAACGCTATCAACTATTCCGCGTTTGCAAAGTAACAGCTTAACTAGAATGTTTTCTTATGCATCAACAACTTTACTTCATGTATATTATTTATATATTATGTTGTGTGATATGCTGACTTAAACATTTAACGCAGTAATCACACGGTGACAGGTAAATTGTGATACATTTGTCTCTTAACAGGGTGGTTATTTAATTTTATTTTTATTACAATTTATATTTCTCCTCAATCCCTATATGCAGGCTTTAATATTGCTAGATAAGGTCAGACCTTTTCATAATAAAGTTTAGCATGTTGTAAGAAGCTTTCCACTCAGAACGTTCCTCTCGACTAAACCATGGAATTATCTTCCAAAACTTGCAAGAATAATCTGAGGTTGATCCTCGAGGATTTGTATAGCAGGAATGAAAAGCAAGAAAGATTTGACAAATAGGCACACAATTAAACTGGAAAATAAGCAGGAAGATTGTCGTTTCCGATCAGGAACATAGATAAAGTAAAAGATAACTGATGGTTATAAAAAGTGAACGGACGAACGAAGGCTTAATGTAGATGAATGAATAAAAGCTAAAGAAGAACGTTGTAAGAGTAAGTCTTAGAATGAAATGTAGAACATGGTCGCACAATTAAAAATATTACGAGGTCTGAGCAAGTCATACAGTTTGAAGTGGAAAGTGATTAGCGTAATTCGTTTAATTCAAAAAGAGAAACAGCAACAGAAAGAGGTCAAAGCAGGCGCAGAATTGAAATGAAAATGTGGTCGCACAGCTGAAAATGGGAATTGATCAGAACAAGTCGCCCGTTTAAAAGTAGCAAATACTTAAAGCGAATCGTATTGTGGACCCTGCTCAAGAAAAATCATATAGCTGAAAGAATGAAGTGATCAGAACAAGGCATTAAGTAAAAAAGTTATAAAGCGAAGTCGTCAGATTGTAAGCAGTTTTCCCCTGGATTCCCCTGGGTAATTTATCTATTTTGCTAATCAATTATTTTGTAAATTAATTTTACATAAATTTTATGCGTTTTCCGACATATATTGCACATATATCTTAAGAACATTTACTTGAATCTTTCATAAATTTTTAAAAAGTTGTTACAGAGACATTGCCTTGATGTTTTTTCTAAGCGAGGTTTGACTGATTTAAGCTCTAAATGTACTCGCGTTTTGTTGCCAAAAAAGTCTTTTCTATTTCTGCATTATTCGCTGACCTTTCGCAAGGCTCTATTATCGTAGCAATTCCAGACTCCTTATAGCCTCTTCCTAGACTTCTCCTAAATTCCTCGAGCCTTTCCCATGGTTCTATTTTCATAGCAATTCCAGACTCCTTATAGCCTCTTCTTGGATTTCTCCTAAATTCTAAGATCTCAAGCCCATATTATCATAGTGATTCCGGATTCCTTACTTCCTATAAGAACTTATTAAGAAAGTGCTTCAAGAGTATGACATTGTCAATGATGTCTACATTAAAAAGTAAGTTCCTGGATGAACATACATTACCATTTCCAGGTATATGCTGTAGAATTGTAAGCGAATTCGCAGAAAACTTTTCTTGCATCAATTTTTTATAACGAATTCTTCCAGGTTAAAAGTCACATAAATTGAAAGTAACTTGAGTAAACAAATAAGGGATTAGGTTAAAAGGTAAGGGAATAAAAGGCAAAAAGAAGATTTTGCGAAACATCGCTCTACATAATTAACTGCAGTAAATTCTTACTATACATCGTAAAAGAATACGAAGAAAATAAATTTCTTTTCAATCTTTGCAACCAAAAATACGAATCAAAGCAAGAATAACAATAATGGAACCTTAGAAGAAACCTTGAGGTTTTTCTCATGTATACACTCTTAGGTTTATGTAAAGAAATTATTGTTTACAATGCATTGTGTACATATAATCGTAATTGTTGATGGGTTACTTCCATTCACCCTTGTTGTATATTTTTGTTATTGTCATCGTTATTGTTATTATAATTGTTATTGTTTTTTTTTTTTATAACTTTTGATTCATTTTTAATGACTTTGACAAAAACACTTATATTGCTGTGTTATACTGTTGCTATAAATGTTATTATAAAGTAACAACAACAGCCATCATCATTAACATTATTATGATTAAAAGCAATAATAAGTATTTTGTTACACAATGCAAACATACACAATGCACACCGTCGCGCATACTTTCATATATAACTTAATTTGTTTTAATATCATTGCAATTACATTTATTTATGCTTATTATATACATTATGTGTGCGTTAGTATTGTTATTGTTTTTATTATTATTATTGCCATCGTTACGATTACGAATAGAAAGCGATACTAAGAATGCATTTCACAAGAAGAAGGGAAAGTTTTCAATAAATATAACCCTCTCACGTAGATATTTAATGAAAATGTGATTAAATTTTCAATTTCAATTTCAAATACCTATTATGTTACTCTCTTCAAATGCATTTCTGGTATGTTTGTACATATTTCTTAAGTAATACTCTCTCTCTAAGTAATACTCTTCTCAATAAGTGTCAATAGAATAGAAAACGAGCACATTTGCACACATTCTTATGGGATACCTTCAAATCATTTTGTTTATTATTAATAGAAGGCAATCAATGGAAAGAGAGAGAGAGATAGAGATAGAGAGAGAGAGAGAGAAAGAGAGGGAGAGAGGGAGAGAGATGAACACACACTAATAATCGGACTATGCGTGAATTCCAAACAAGACCTGGCAATTAATGTTTTTTAGTGATTAGACTTTTGAAGCTCTTTGTGTTGTGTATGACTACAACTACAATGACAACTAGAAACACTGAATAAATATATGACAGAGTAGTAGTAATTGCTTTCTCTTTCTATTGTATATGTATTGTGCACACTTGATACGGAATTATTTCTTTAATTGGCGCATACTGATCATCGGCACAAAAGCCATACGCAACTAAACAAACACATTAACATATACATCAAAACCTTTATATCTTGACAACAACTGTAGCTGCGTTATTGTAGCTTTTTGTAACATTTATTTATTTGTTAAGCATCTATATATTCATGCATGTGCAAGTTTAAAGGATACAAACATATTTTTTAGTGAAAGGATTGCTTTGCTTCTTGTGCCAGTGCTTGACACATAACTCTGCATTCCCTGAGGTAATGTATAAATATAATATATACAGTATGCTCGTCGTTGTACACAACCAGTAAAGTACCAGAAAAACAACAAAAGGCCAAAAAACAATACAAAACAACAGAAAGTATCTCTGAATAGAGTCACACACAAATGCACACATGACTGGCAAACGTGATGAATACTACGTCCCTAGTCAATTATTGTTCTATGCAGAAATTGGCAATGGCAGCAGTAACCGCATCTGAAACCGCAACATACCATCATGTGTACTGCAAGAATTTGATTTAATTTTCAAAATCATTTTAGAAAATTGAACAAAATTTAGTAACTTTGGAAACAAAAATTATAGAGAAATTTTTAACAATAATTAAATTGTAAAAATAATTTTCTCGATTCTTATACCCACCACTGACGGTGAATGCTGCATTTCATTTTGTCATTTCGTTTGCAACGCCCAGAAGAGAGCTTTGGAGACCCCAAAGAGTATATATATATTCTTGATCAGCATTAAGTTTAAAATCGATTTAACCATGTCCGTCCATCCACTGACCATCTGTCCGCCTGTTTGTCTGTCCGGAAGCTCGCCTATCCTTCTGTCCCGCTCTCAGCCTGTCTGTCTGCCTTTCTGCCTGTCTGTCTGCCTTCTCGCCTGTCCGTCTGTTCCTCTCTCCGTTTGCCTACCTGCCTGCTCGCTTGTCCGTCTGGCCGTCTGTACATCTGATTGTCTGTCCGTCTGGCCGCATAAATGAATATAACGGCTTCAAACTCTCTATTTGACACCCTACTATAATATACCTGAACTTTATCGATTACTAACGTGAATGATATAAAAGAAAACAATCATTAAACACCGATTCCTTCTCTTATTACAATTGTAGTTATTAAATTTACTAAGAGATATAAGATAAGATTATTTGATATGATCACCGATCCCCTTCTCGGATTATTACATTAATTATTACGATAAAATATACTTGATATTTTATATTATTTACCTCCTGAATACTTTGCATCGATTTATCCTATCAAGTTTTGCAGGCATGCAGTACTCAACTAAAATTTGTTACACAATATGAATGGAATTAAGCATAACGTACCAAGCGTGCAAAAGCATATCATTTCATGGCAATGCGCTTAATTGATACATGATGGAAATGCGCCCACGTTACGTTATATAACCCACAATGGTATAATCAATTAAAAATTGTTGCAAATGAATACCCCATGTCTTCTATTTCCATTACAATGAAAAATTGATTTCGATTTTTTCTGTTTTCTTTAACCAAAAATTCATGCAATAAACGAGAACATTACATAGTAACAAATAAACACTTTTATGTGTACGATAAATAAAAAAGAAGATTATGAGAAACTGAAAAATGAATTTTATGAAATTCTTTTTTTTTTTTTTTTGAAAACAGAATTACAATATCAAGTGAAATTTGAAACATATATATGCGAATATACAACATTAGAAAAAAGTATGTTACTATAGACATACACACACACGCACACTCAACAAAACACATTTATTTCCATACATAACAACAGAAAGTGGATTTTGCTAATGCTACTATCATCGGCATCATCACTGTGGTTGCACATTTAGCAACTGAAAATTTTCGAAACTGAAATATAATAACATTTCTCCATACGTAACAACAATGGCTAACAAATTTTTAATATACATGCATGCCTGCATAAACGAATATGTAGCAATGATGATCGTGTGCATTATATTTTACATGTTCATATATACTGCCATGTTTTAAATACAGCCATGTATACATAATTGCTATACTATTAGCTGTAACTTATTATTTTCGTATTCAGAAGATTCTCTGAAAGTAAGTAAACACAAAATAAATTATATGAAAAAAAAGAAAACAATTTTGTAAATAAGTTTTTATTCAGTTTTATTCAGTTTAAATAAACTGAAAGATAGAAAATAAATTTTGTCTTCGTCAGGCATAGAAGCTTGGCTTTTAATAGTAACAAAGCTGCAAGGTTTTATATCATGGATATAAAGTTGCCTGGAACAAGACGTATTTAGAGCACACTTTACCTCATTTATAGAAAAGTTTTTTTAAATAATTTCTTTTTTTTATGTAATTTATTTTTTTTTTTCAATTCATTACAATCCGAATTTTACTCTACTGCTCATTTATTTGATACCAGAATCGAAAGGATTGTTAAGAAACCAGAAGATTGTTATCATTGCCTTAACGCGAGTACCTACTCGGAGAGTCTAATCTCAAGGACTACAGGACTATTTTTCATCGAACGACAGTCGGCATACCTCAGGCTTTAGAATAATTCCCGTTGAATTCATTGTATCAAATGCCTTAGTGAAGTCAATCAATACAAGAGTAGTTAAGTTACGCTTATCATATTCGGGGGGGATATTCTGAAGCACATTGAGCATAGCCCTGTTACAACTATGATCAGATTTGTAATCTGATTGGTTAGGAGAAAGTAATTCCTTAGAACGCAAATGTGAGCTAATCTGATCAGTGACTAAACGATCGAAAACCTTAGACATGGCTGGAATATGATTTAGAACATGAATCAATGAAAATATCACGCTAAGAAGCATTAGTTTTAAGATCTTGATGCAGATGTCATCATAACCAGCAGCATTAGGCTTGATGCTGTAGACTGCCTTCCATAATTCATCCACAGATGATGATGTAAATAGGAAAGAGTCGACATAAGGATACAGAGAGTCATGCATTTCAACAAGGAGACGATCGACAAGGTTGAAGGAAATGTTCGTTCAGTGTAACAGGATTGATATCACAGAAGGGTTTTCTAGTTTTGATTCCTAATACCTGAAGATTTCTTCAAAGTATTTTGGATTGAAGCTGAATATCTAGCTTCCTACTAAAAAAGAGGCGCTTCTTGCTTTGGATTTAAGAAAAGTTCGCATTTGTGCCCACTTTATTCAAAGATTTTTTTCAATTGGTCTGAAAAAATTTAGAGCTAAAGGTTTTTGCTTAAAACATTTTTTAATGCCTATGAAGTAATGAATTTCAGTACACTTCTACGGTATCTCGAACGCTGAAGGGTAAAAATTGAAGGGATTCAAGTTTCGTTCATCGCTTGGCAAAGAAGAACCTTTTCGATGTACAAAGAACGACTGTATTTTCCTTCAATGATTAATTGTTTATTTAAAAGGAAGTTCGACGTATTAAGGAAAGATTTTATAATGCTTATATTTCCACGCTAAGACCATCCACGCAATTCGATATTTATCATGTTTTTAACAAAAATTTTTTTTTTTTCCTTGGAATTTTTTGTATTTTTTTGATTTCTTTTCCTATTCTTTTCTTAATTTAAGTGGAAAATTCGCTTGTTTGTACTCAAGTACAAGTTTTCCTTAAAGGCATTCAAAAGGTATTCCAAGGCGTTACCATTTATAAAATGTTTTCTCCTTTTTGTTGTTGCTGGAGACCACCTATTGTCGTGATGATTGATGCATTTAAGTTATTTTTTGGAGGCAAAAGAAATTCATGTTTCTTTGTAAATAAATTTTTGTTATACATCTTACACGGTTGACATCGTTTTCTTGTCTACGTCGTATGCAAGGTTTACCCACCCGCATACCAAATATGTCTGATTGTGGCTATAAATGCGTGCATCGGTATATGTATATACAAAGCTATTGAAACATTTAAACAACACCCGATTACTTGTTGTACATTCTTTTGTCATTCACTACCTTTTTTTCTGTGCCACCACCATCACCACCAGCACCACCAGCACCACCACCGCCACTACGGAGATATGGTTATTCACTTACAATCGAACATTACGCGAAATGGCATTTATCGTGTTTGTGTATGTGTATATATGTGTGAGACGTGAATCAGGGCGTATTACGTGCAACTCAAGTTTTTATGGCTTTCTTTACCGAAATCCTGTTCAGGTGGGTGTATAACATGCGTTGGCAATAAAAAAATATATAAAAGCAATCTTTAACTATGGGAGTCTTTATAGTGAGGATTAAACGTGTTTTTTTTTTTTCGAAATGATGTTGATGTTTTTGTTATTGTTGTTGTTTTTGTTATTGTTGCTTGAAGAATGCTCGCTAAGTGTTCGCGCTTACACTCGCTTATTGACAGCAGAAAATGTGTTGTGGTAGCACACTAATGAAAGGTGTTAGCTAAGAATTATCTTGTTAACAAGTTTATGCAAATTACCTCAACTAAATTATGTTAAAGTAAACTTTTTTCCTCTTTCTGTTTCTTTAATAAGAGTTTTTAGATTATAGTGTTTACATTAAGGATTAGCTTAGCATTAGATATGAAGATGCGTTACGTATAAATGATGCAAAAAATAAATTTCTATTTTAAGCGTACAATTGTCTGCGAAATAAACCGAAGAAGAGCATAGAAGTGGGCTGCATTTCAAATACTTTTATATTCAAGATTTATTTAAAAAGTATTTTTGCAATTTAATAAGATTTGAAGGACAGCCTTTCTAACTAAAAAAGCCCATCGAACTGATAAACTTTGTTTTCCTTCATTTCCTATCTGCAACATTCGATAAAATATAGAATAAAAATTTACAGAAGAAGGCAAATGAAGGGGTGACAAAATATAATGAAAGAACTTAGAATAAGATAAGAAACAATCGGGCAAGAAACTAAGATAAAGTATCGCAACATAGATAATAGATAGAATGGACAGAACAGGGAAGAACAGGACGCAAAAAAATACCATAACTTAGAATAATGAAAGAATATATATAGAAGAGGAGAAGAATGAAATGAAACAAGGGGGATGAAATATAAAAGAATACCATAATACAGGAATAAATAGATTAGAAGACGATCGAGTAAAAGGAAAGGATAGCATAACAAAGTACCGCATGGTTAGACTTCTAGTGAGACGAAGTATCACAAGATAAATAGATAGATAAATGGAGGACACAAAAGAATACTATAAAATAGAAAAACGAAAGAAAATATAAAATAGACAGAAGAGGACCGGAATGGGGTTAAACAAGTGGGATATAAAAGAATATCATAATATAGGAAAACAAAAGATAATGAGTAGACTAGAATACGATGGGATAAAACGAAAGAAAGTACGGCTTCTAGGGGAAAGTATGACAACGTAGGTAATAGAATGATATAGGAAAACATAAGGCAATGGGTAGACCAGAAGACGATGGAATAAAAGGAAAGAAAAGCATTAGAAAGTAAACTTAGGCTTCTAGAGTAGCAAACAATGTGAAAATGTGAAATGGTATAGCAAAGTATAACTCAGAAAGTGCAAAATAGCGTAACTAGAACAGCATAAAAGGGAAAAATCTGAGAAATATGTTAAATTGAAGCGAAGCCACCAAAAAAAAAATAAATTTTGTTTTTGCTGGAACAAGCAAAAAATGCTTTATTACTTTAAGAATTATTTTTCTAAATTATTAAGCTTTTGTCTAAACGCCTTGAAAACACTTCTGCTAGGAAGTTACGAACCTGGGACTCATTTATTTATTTAAATTATGAAGATTTTATCGAAATTCGTTTCGTTTGTGGAATCATAAATCTTCTTGTTGTTTTCTCGGTCATTTCGCAACACATAAAGTGTTAAATGTTCGATTCCGCCTTTGATGGACGCAGTGGGTAATATATTATTACTCCATTCTTTCTTCATTATTCGTATTTAGGCTTTAATTTTAATTTCTTTTAATAACTTAATTTTAATAAGTGCACACTGTTGTTATTGACTTAGTTTAGATGACATTAATCTAAGCATTATTTTCATTTCGTCTAATAATAATAATTTCAACAATACTCCAATAAAAGCATTTATTATTGACCTGATTTAAATTTTAGTAACCTAAGCATTACTGTCATATGTTTTAATTTAATTTTAATAATGCTGGCGTAAGCATTTATGAACATTATTGTTAACATTATTCTTAATATATACAAGAGATAAAATATTAATTAATTAATATAATAATAAGCAAAACAGAGATATTAAGCAAAAAGGCTTCATTCCTTAATTCTAAAGACTTGTTTTTGGTGGGTTTATTGGATACAATACCCGGTACTCCAAGATTTTCGCGAAAACGTATTAATAGAAACTTCTATTTGATCCTTTTATTTGATCCTTTTTTACTACACAGTAAAGACTACACTTTCTGTTATAAAGTCTCCGAAGAAAGAGTATGAGGAAGAAAATTTAAACAAAAAGAGCTTTGACCTAAATGAATATTTCCCTCACTGTCGACGGTGGATATAAAAAGACTCAATGCGAGCAGAAATTCTATAAATATACTCTTCCAGGTGTTCCGTTATTCAAAAGACACGTCTTTGATGAAAGAAAGTTCATCTTGAATATGAAAAAATGTATGTTGTATTGTGAACTTTGTGAATATATGATAGATTTGAATGATTAAAAATTTCTTCAAAAATTTATGTTTTTTTAATGCTTTTTTTGATTTTGTTTCTTTGTTTAAAGCCTTGTATTTAAATCGTTGTATTCCTGTTGTAAATTATTATAAAAATATAAAATATTTGCCGAAAAGCAAAATAGTCCTGCAGGCCATTCAAGCACATCTATAAGAACATTACTTACGGCTACCTGACGTCCGTATACAAACACTCAACGTTGCCAATAAATTATTAAACAACCATCATCAAAATCAGAAATGACAATAAGCAGTAGTCTCATTAGAATTATGTGTAAGCATGTGCACCTAAGTGGGTAACGCATCATACATATGTCAACAATATAACGAAGCGTTCAATTTAAGCACTTACAAAAGTGTAGGTCGGTTTATGCTTGGTCACCAAATTTGATGATTATATTTGCCATAAACTTGACCTCAATTGCTGGTGGTCATGAAATCCGATTATGACATTGTCGCTCAAACTATTAGAGCATAACATTCAGGTTCTAATAGACATGCAGCACAAACATACTTATATACACTTACATGAATTTTAGGTATTTGGGTCCGCATGACCTCAAACATATATATATGCGTACATAAATATATATACGTGCGTACGTGTGTGTGTGTGTGTATGTATGTATGCTTGTTTATGCATATAATTTCAACAAAAGTTCAGCATGGAAACAAACGTATGTGGGACTACTGAATGTAATTTGAGCTTTTTTCCTACGATATAAAGAAATAACTTAACAAAAAAACATCTGTTGCCAAATCCTTTGCAAACGTCGATAAGGGAAAAATGCTAAATTCTACATGTGTAACCAAGGAGCACATCGTTTTAATTTTTTATTGAGCTACTTTTGTGAAAATACTTTTTATTTATTTTGTTATATTTTAAGAGCATTATAGTGAATTATTAATTCCCTTAATTGACGTGTACAACTCCCTGAAGAGAAACTAAGGTGATCATTTATGTAAATCTTCATTTTTATTGTCCCATTTCATTACTTTTATAAAAATATTTCCAGGTATTTGGCTTTAAATGCGTATGGAAATATAATATAATATGTAATAAATATAGTACATAATATATAATATATAATATATAATATATAATATATAATATATAATATATAATATATAATATATAATATATAATATATAATATATAATATATAANTATAATATATAATATATAATATATAATATATAATATATAATATATAATATATAATATATAATATATAATATATAATATATAATATATAATACATAAACAAATAAATAAATATACATTACATCTCAATAAGAGACTTCTATTTAAATTTTTTTTCAACCAAGTAGCAACCTTGAAATTTGACAGGTGTCGTTTATGGTTGTTCCGATTATTAAGAAAGCAGCGCTAAACAAAAGACGAAAGTGGTATAATTCTGAAAACCGATTACAAAAATGGGGGAAAATTATGTTAAGACCACTCCCAAACTTCGCGGAATTTTTGCTTCAGAAAGCTCACTTAATATATCAACAATTCGAAGAGTGATCAGAATATGTGAAGAAACTGCGTTGATTATAGACAGCAAGCCTCATTTGCGTCGATGAATCCGTCGATCTCTTGAAAACATTGCTGCCGAAAATTCAAAGACATTAATTCAGCATCGTTTTTAACGATTCCAAATATCACGAAGCAATAAGATCTATCGAGCAAAGGGATGAACGAAACTGCTCCAAGAAATCCAGCAGTGAGCGATTAGCAAACATAGCAAAATGAAAGTTGGCACAATCAGACGATTTTTGTTGTTGTGTTTTGTGTTCCAATCTCTGCCTTCCTTTTAATAATTGCACAAACCATTGAGGTTGTAAATAAAATTTATATCTAGCGAGGGCGTTTTCTGGAAGAAATTACAAAAGACAGTTTTATAATAACATGTTTTCATATTGTGCTGAACATAGTTTTTTTGGTCCTCATCTAAAAGAAACTTGGAATATGTTGCTAGATTCACTTCTCAAAAATAATATCTCGTATATCAAGTTTCAGTCAACCTTTTTCATATAAGCCTCCCAGATATGAATTCGAATTCACTTTTACTTGCCTTCTTGCGTATTTCAATTGTTTTAAATATAATTTACAAATTGATACGTCTTCTTTATTTGAGAAAGTGGAAGAGTGTAGTCGTAGCAGTAGAAGCAGTATCGCCGTCATCGCTTACTCTAAGTATGTCTTCTATATTTCTCTCATTATTGTGTTATATCCAGAATCGTCGAGTAGTATCGTTTGCATTATTTTATTACGCATTTCTTATTTAGCTTTTATGAGATAAAGCATCTCTCGCATTACACACGAAGAAAAATGGTTACATTTATAAATGCGTTTGCTTCGCTTAAACAGATGCAATTTTCCACTTGGTTAACAATCATTTGAAAACGCGAATTAAAAAAAAAAAAAGAAATGAAAAGAAATTTCAATTTTCCAGCGCATTTCATTGAACAAAATTACTTTCTGGCATAGTCATCAATATATAACCAAGCTGTCTCTATATATAGAATATATTATTTATACACACACACACGCACACAAATTTTATAGTTTATACTCAAACAAACATACAACAAGCACTTCTGTGGGCCTATGCAGAAGGATAGACAAACAGAGACAAGCATTAAATTGTAGGAATTCTTATATTTATATGTACATATCTATCTATCTATCTATCTATCTATCTATATATACATATGTATGTGCATATATAGTAGATCGATTGTCTCTCTTTTCGAGTAAAAAAAAAAGACAAAAAAATTCCCTCCATATGTTAAGCTGTTATTGCCATAAGTTGTTCACAAGCTCACATATACATGCAAACGTTGCCTGTTCGTTCATTCGTATTGTTATTATCGTCATCGATCTATGTAAAGCAGTAAAATTTACCAGAAAACATATTGATTTTGAAATAATGCGATTCATGGAATAAGTGTTTTATTCACTCGCATGTGAAATAATCGAAATGCGATGAAAGCCGTCCGTTCGTTCATGTAAATGCGAAAATTTGGATGCACCTGATTGGTAAATACAAACATGTGTTAAAATGTATGTTTTCATATTTTTAAGTTCAAGGGCCCTTTAAAAATTAGAAAAGCAGCACAACTTTATTACAAGCTTTGTATTTTTCTCTCATGTAGTATGTGTGTGTTCAGGCCATGTTTGAAAATAAACGAAAATAGAGAGAAAGACAAACGAATGGATAATGAATGACCTTATAAAGATTTTTTCGTTGATTTTATTACCAGACCATTTAAGGTCTTTGGTAGATATTTTGCTACTAATGTATCAAATTTATTGTAGTTTTTGCCGCCACCTCACCCTTAGATAAAAGAAAAAATTAAAGGAAAATTTGAAAGAATCACAATTTTTTTCGATTTAAATACCAAATGCGTAAACACATGATTACAGGAATTATTTGGAACATTTCTAGCATGGCTAAGAAATGAGTAATTGAGATACTTTTCAAGTGCATATGTAAAGTTTATGTGCTGTATAAGGAATGAATTTTCCTCAACGGAATAATTCATGTAAATCCTCTGTCCGAGTTCTCTGAGTAAGTCTCATCAGTTTTTTTTTATAGGATAACTATTATTATCTGCTGTCGTGATTCCTTAACCATTTTATTAGAGGAAAAAAACAACACATTTTCAAATGAAGGAAAGGAATGCAATTCTATTTCATTCAACTTTAGTGTTGTAATATTTTAATTGGTGAAGACGATAGAGGTGTTTCGCTAAAAATTCGCTGCGTAATGCTTCGTGACATTTGAAGTTATTGAGAATGATGCCGAATTGATATTTTCGGGATTTCGGTGACACAAACGAGACTTGCTGTCTATAATCGACGCCACTTTTATCAAATTTTTTGATCACTCTTCGAATTGCTGACACATAAGGTGCACTTTCTCGACAAATCCGCAAAGTTTGCGATGAGCTCTCAGCATAACTTTCCCCATTTTTGTAACGGGTTTTCATAATTATAATACGTTGTTGCTTTCTGTACCGCTTCATTTTTAATAATCGAAAGAATCATAGGTGACAGCTGTCCAATTTCAGAGCTGCCATTTGCATGAAACAACAATGACAAAATTTAAATAGTGGACTCTTACTCGGACATACTTTATCTACTGAAGTTTATGAATAATGGGCTAAAACTCCACTTCTTGAAAACTGAGATGTCATCAATTTATGTTGTATAGCATGACCCGCATTGACCCGTTTTCAACGTCCAAAAACTTCTAAGCTTGAAGCCGATATATTAATTTTTTTCGTTGAGAGGAATATTTATTATATCGGTAGGTGCCTTAAGATTCCTTCAGCATACTGATCGGTAGGTGCCCTAAGATTCCTTCAGCATACTGATCAAGAAAATATTTATTTTATAAGGTTTCTGAAGATTCCCTTTGGGGGTTTTGATGAAATGAATATACGGGAAACGTTTACTATATACATCGACGGATGACTGAAAATCCCTTCAGTACTTAATACTTCTTGATCAAGAAAATATATATGTTTTGTAGGGTTTCTGAAGCTTCCCTTCGGGGCTTTTAACGAAATGAATAGACGGGAAATGTTTACTATATAGACGAATGACTGAACATCCCTTCAGTACTTGATAGTAATCAAGAAAATATCCTTTATTGGTCGGTATAAAGCGTATCAAGCTTATATTCCACTAAATGGGATTTAGAAAACGTCTTAGTTCTGTTTTTGTACCATGAAAATAGCCTCGAGTGTTAGAGTGAATTACAACCGTAAGTACTTCGAATGCCCCAATAAAATATAAGCTACATATCGACTCGAATTAATTCATTTGCATAAATACTTTTATCACAAAGAGGAGTAATAGTCCTTAACTTGTACAGGATACAACTCATCATTGCACTTATGCATCATAGCGTAATAGTATTCGTTTTTCTATATCTATGTAAATTAGAAAAACTCATATTGCGCTTGAAATTCTTGTGTTCGTTTTCCTGTACAGGTTTTACTAGAATAAATTCATCTTATCGCATCTATGAATAATAAAAAGAAATTTAAACCCTTTTTTTTTTGTTTTGTTTTCTTTTCATATATATTTTGTTCTTTTCTTATTGCTCTCTTCCCTTTTTTTTATAAGTGCATGACTGGAATTTGTTTTTTTTTTTTTTTTATTTTGTTTTGTTTCATTTCTTTTCTTTAGCATTAAAGTTGTGTGATCTCACGGATGCGCTTGTAAACTACAAACTACACTAACGCATAAACAAAATGCTGTTAGTTTTTACAAAAACATATGAATTTAACGTAAAACATTTTGTAGTGTAGCGAAAGTAAAAATAAAAAAAACAGCAGCAAATTTGAAAATGCAAAATATTATACACACAACGAATACACATGCACACACAGTCAGAGAGCAATTGTTGGTAGCAGCAACAGCAGCAGCAGTGCTAGTGGTAGTGGTAGTGGTTGTAGAATGTAACATGTTGCATACTTGATGAGTTGGCCTCGCTTGTCATGCTGTTGTACGATGTACAAGTAGTAAAAGTAAAAAATGATAACAAAACTGGTGTACATGCATACACACACACACACATACACGCTCGCATGGCAAAGCACAGCAATCAACAGTAAAATGGAGATTTTAGAATGAATGCATAATTTCAAATTCATAACAGAAAACTTTTAAATACATACATACTTGCATACATAGCTATATATATATATATATACATATACATATACATTTATATATCCCTATATAGATCCCTATTTACATATATACACACCTACTACATGTGCATTGTAAAGATCTCTTATAAGAGTATATAAAAAAATGCATGAATACAACGCGCGTGCAAAATATATGAATTTTTTTTTTTTTTTTTTTTTTTTTTGTATCGTCCCTAGTACACAGCAAAGTAATAAACGTAGTAAACATGGAGTAATAAAGTTTTTTATATGAGTTTTACGAAATCTCTCCTCGACAACAAGCGCTTGGCAAAAGTGTATGATTGCATTGATGAACAAAATATGTGTAGTTATGTATTAGTTTCAGTAGAAATGCGTTTACATTTAGCAGCGATGAAGAACCAACCAACAGATAAATGTACATATATATATACATGTGTGTGTATGCAGGTTTGCTGGCATGCAAACGCGTTATCAAAAATTCTTTAGTATATTTTTTGTATCAATATGCGTATGCAGATAACGGATCAACTACGGAAATTTATTGTTATAAATTTCACCTCAAGTACATGATAAATTACCAGAATTGTGCAAGTGTATGTGGAGTTTACAAGAACAATTTTCATAAAGAAATTTTGAAGTAAAAATTCAACTAAAACGGCAACAGCTTGTGGTGGTGTGCTGGTATATAACAACTTAATCGTTCTTACTTACTTCTTCGTACGCAATCAATTTAAACGAGTTAACATTGTTTCAGTTAAGGGTTAAATTGCGGATTCAATCTTATCGTCGAATTAAGCGAAATAAATTCTTGTTACAAAATGAAAAATTTAATTTACTTATTGGAAATTGTTGTCTAGTTTCTTGGAAGATATTTCAACTCTCTTATGCTTATGTAGATACAAATAAAATGTTAATCAATTTAAATATAATTTTTTGAAAACTTTTATTTTTAGGAAACCATGATCTGATTTCGTCCAAAGGCTTGTTAATTCCATCAAAGATGTCAAAGGTCACTGTTAAGGTTTGTATGGTAACTCTAAGTCATAAGGTAGCTTAAATGAGAGAAAAATAAAATGATATAAATTATAATTCAGTCCCTAGAATGAACACAAGAATTTTCATCTATACACGAAAGTTGTAAAATTAGTTAATCCCTCTTTTTTACAAAAGCAGAACCGATAGTCTTACTTGCTAATGATAATCGCATTTTTTTGTACCTAAGGAAAAGGGACTTAAATTGATTACATTATTATTTAGGTTCAACTTATTCAATCATTAATTCATTAAACGATTCGTTATTGTCTGTCCGTTTTGTCCACCATTTCCTATGCAGAATCTATTGCTCATTCGGATCCTGTGATTTATCCTTCAACAGATCTACTCGGACAAAAATCTATTTTCATGTGCTATTCAATTTCAGAATTGCTATCAGAAGGAGGCAGAGAAAGTATTCTTCTCCTTCCTTCTTACCTAAATCTCAACAGGTTAGCGTTGCCAATTGGCATATCCCACATCCGAAGTAGCAACAGCTGATTTCGAATAATTCGAAATAGTCGTAGGCGTAGGGCTGTGAAACTCTACATTGATTTTGAGATCTAATGTGGAATAGTGAATAAAACAATGAATAAAGGAAAAGTTAACCTACGTATCGTACAATGGAATGCTTCAAATTACCGCAGAATAACCCATAATATAACATAAGTTGAGGTTAAAATAAGCGCACAACTTTGGTCTTTAATAATAACACCAATAACGGGTGTTACGGTAAGAGAGTACCATTTGATTTAAAAATAAAAACACGTATCTCTTAAGGGTTGTGATATTCTACTTTATGAAGACGAAGGTCTCTCAGCAACATTTTTTAGGTAGTGCTTCGTGAAATTTAAAGTTGTTGAAAACGATGACGAATTGATGCTTTCGGGTTTTCGGCGACACTCGTTCTGAAGAGACCAACCGACCAACCATTACCTCAAGCAAAAAAAGACTTACTGCCTATAATCGATCCAACTCCTTCAAATTTTTGACACATTAGGTGCACTTAGTCGACCGAAAATTTCGCGAAGCTTGCAAGATATCTCATCGTAACTTTTCTCATTTTCAGAATTATAACGCTCTCTTCTTTTGTGTAGCGCTACATTTTTAATAATCGGAACAACCATAGGTGACAGCTGTCAAATTTCAGAGTCGCAATTTGTATGAAAAACAAATGACATAAAATTTATATAGCGGACTCTTATTGCGATATCCTTTAATAATAATTTAAAATTAGTTCATAAAGTTAGTTTAAGAAAAACAAAAACAAACAAAACATGTTTGGATTTGTGAGAATATAATCGGGGTTTCATTGCGTTTTTGCCCTAACTACTGCGTCTTTATTTTCCGTTTAAAAAACTAGTTAAATTCATTTAAATATTTCAAAATAAATGTCATCTATACAAGATACTTAGTTTAGTGAAGAGTACGATAATTTCGTACAATGATTTCATATAAATGTTGACTAAAAGCGTTTTAAAAATTAATTAATTTCGCATGCAGCCCCCCTACGCTTTTAGCATTAAATTTATTTATAACTCAATTAAATGTAAACCAAAATTCATTAATTAGAATATCAGTCAAAACTCTTAATATACATAAGATTACCATTCAAATTAAAATCAACCAAAACTTAAATGGTTCCTTGCCCGAGGGATTTTGGTAAAGCCACGTATAGTTTGAATAATGAGCACAAAGATTCCGTAACGATGATATAATCTTATTAATTATCCTTCAATTTGCACTAACTTTTAACTAATAAGCTGCTCTTCTAATTTATTAACATAAAAAACACTGAATTATTTCAAATAACTTGACTTTCAAATTTTTCTTCTTTATATTTTCTTAATTAAACAATGTGAGGGGGAGATGGGAAGACGGGAGATTTAAAAACATAAAAACTTTAAGAAGATTAACGAAATTTTCTTTACGTTTAACTCATTTCTAGGATACTTTGTCGAAATAAATAAAAACAACACACGATATTTATATGAGAATATTTCAGTTCTTGAAGGTTAAAATAAAAACCAAAACCACTTTCGTTTTTCATAAATGACTATAATGACTGGCACCGTTTAAAATATATTCACACCCTTAGCAATAAGCAGCCATGAAGAGTCAATGATTTCATACAAAAATTCAAATATAAATTTATTAAACTGAGTTTAAATAAATGTTTATCCTGCATGTTATAACAAATCAGTAACCACCGCCTTACTCAACTCCCACCATTTTAATGATGCGTTTAATATTTTTAAAACTTTTATTTCGAAATGGAAACTTAATAAAATAAATCAGAAATTTTATTAGTATTTATAGAGAATACTCAGAATATTGATATAATAAATAATACAATTAATATTATTAACGCATTTTACAATTTAAAACGGATTTAATTGCTACTGATTGCATCGAAAATATTTTATTTATTAAATTACTAGGACGCCTTCCCCTTCCGTTCGGACTTAAGACGAGATACGACGAGTACGATTATCGAATTTTATACCGAATCCGATTTAGGGTTGCAGCAAGAGTATATTTAATTAATTTAAAACTAATAGTATAATTTTTATAATTCATAATATTCCCTGTAATTGTAAACTTTTATTATTCCACGATTACATTCCTTTTTTTTTTATTTTTACTTCTATATATTTTTTTGTTATTAAATTTTTACAAACATTTTCTTTATTTTTCATGCTTAATAATTATAAAATATATTTCAGCAAGGACATAAACCGATATGATTGGATAGCGTACTCTTAAGCAGAGACTTATGTTGCATTAATTTCCCTCAAGTAAATTTTTAAAACATTCACTAAGCAATACGGTTACGGGGAAAAGAAGATATAAAATCATCGTGGATTACTAAACTAGATATCTAGATCTTCAAAGAATTGCCCTTCTTATGACACATTATTGAAGTTCAATAATTTTTGTTTTAGTCACATAAGCTATGAGAACTTTGACGAAATGTTTTTTTAAATTTCAATTCAAAAGCTATCGAAACTTTTCATAATTAATGCATACATGTGATGGTTGCAAGAGTTTTTTTTTTTTTTTTAACTCAGTTTAATGCAATTACGTAAACAGTTTTTAAAACTACGTTTTAATTAAATCAATTTATATGTCAAACTTCCATATCTAGCAATATTGATATACAATCGAATAATTTGGACAAAAAAAAAAAAAGAAAGAAAAGCGCACGTTTGCACATACATGACTCTAAAATATCTATGCTTCGTACGCATATTTGATACTGGACATGCTTCCTGTCTGCATATATTACGCAAACACGAAAAAAAAAGTCCGGTTTCAATTTGCAAAAATTTAATGAAATTACGAAATGTTATTAGTTATAATGAAATAAGTACTGAGTTCTTCGTTACGCCGCTCACGTGCGCTCATTAATGCAATAAATACAAAATACTGTTGTGTGCAGGTACTAAACCTTTGAGATTCCCCAGCTAAGGCAACAAGTCTTTAAAATATTTCAATTGATTTGTAACATCTAGACATTTTCCATTTTAGAATGTGTACTACCTTTCCTTACTAAAACTCTAAAAGTCGTAAAATCTACGAAACGTATTAAAACTTTGATATTTTTACTGCTCCTTGATGTTTATCATTGACGTTAATAAATGGCCCAATTTAACTTTAAATAAGCTCGACAAAATTTTAAAACTACAATCATTATACCTTACACACAATTTGTATTATAGCGTTAAATTAATTAATTAAATGTTAAATTTGGGAGGATGTACGCAACACTCAGTGGCACTCGCGATAGATCCACCTTTTGTAATACCAATCGATTCAGAATCAGTTTCTGAATGGATTTAAGCCTGGTTGTCCGTCCGCCTGTAAGCCTGTCTGTCTGTCTCTTTGTCCGCCTGGCTGTCTGCCTGTTCGTCTCCCTATCTGTTTGTCTGTCTATTTGCTTGCCAATCTGTCTGTTCGTTCGTTTGCCTGGTTGTCCGTCTGTCTGTTTGTGTGTATATTTGTTTTCCAGTCTGTCTATTTGTTTGTCCGTCTGTCTGTCCGTCCGTCCATCTTTCTGATTCTCCGTTTGCCTGTTTGTACCCCTGCGTTTGCTTGCCAGTCTGCGTTTTTGTCCGTCTGCCTTCTATCCATGTTTCGTTTTGTTCAACCTAAAGGCCGCAAATTGTTGAGATATTTTGAAGAAATTTCCTATACTGAAGTGTACTAAGCAAAGATCGAATGTTATTGCTAATGAATTGGATCGGACCACTTCTACGATCACTTCCCATATAAAGCTCCACTTCAAAAAAGTCTTTATAGGCGAAAATTATAATTTCAAAAATATACGGGAAATAGTATTTTTACATCTAAAATAAATGCAAAAAAATATGAATCGGATCAGACTATTTTTTTAACCACTTCCCAGCCCTTTTCTTGCAAAAAGTTTTAATTTTAATTTTTTATAATGCAAATGCGTCTCTAATACTGAAATAGCATGAAAATAAATTTTATCAAACTTGGGTCACGAAAGTGTATTTTTGGACCACCATTATATATACATAAATGAATAATAGGTTTTTGTACAACAACAAACTGTAATTGTTAGTGTTTAATGAGAGAAATGATTGAAGAAGAATAAGAAGATCTTTGACAGAAAATTTAAATTTCTTAAATTTGGACAACATCAGTTCATGCTTTAGGCACCTCTTCACCTATAGGTACTTCTATGAAAAGTGAGTCTTTATCTAGCAACAAGTGATAAAATTAGTTAAAGGACATTTAATAATAAGCCTCGCTTGACTACGTTTTTACTTATTTACCTTTTCTTTTAAGTTTTCACTTTAACAACTACTGCCTTACTGCGAAGCCTAATTGAAGGTTTTACTAAAGGCTTTTATTAAACCGCAAGACAAGAATATTGAACAAATTATTGTTTGAAATAATAGGATTGTGGTGTATTATGATTAGTTCCAATCAAATGGAACCAACAATAAATGATGAAATTGAACAAAAAATCGGCTCAGTATATCAAAAGTTATAATATCGTAAGTTTATGGCACATCGAAATTCGACCCCATATAGCAAAATTCGCTCACTAAACACTAAAGTTTGGAATTTGCTACCTTCCCCGCTGTTATTAGCAGATATTACTTTTTCTATTTAACAGTAGTTACAATCGACGACTTATTGTCTGGCTAAGTGGGGGTTTTTCTATTCTTATAACAATACCCGAAAAGTACGTCTGATCTTGCACAGCCCTTTCTCTCGACTCTCTACACAATATTCTTTTAATCATATCTAATCACACGTTCGACTCTTTGTCTGTCAGAGCAAGTATTCGCCTACTAGCTGCAGTCAACGAATCAAATTCGCAACGCGATAGAGAATCAAGTGTATGTACGTACCTATGAATGCCTCAAAATAGATTTAGAATAGAACGTAACTCTTTCACATTCCAACCAGCAGAAAATGTGATTGAAAATTTCTATCTTCATATACTTCTTCATAACTTATATCCTACTAACCACACATTGAATATTATATATACAGATGTAGAATATATTCATTAATATCTGTTCGCATAAAAATTGTCTGAATAATTGCATTGACATACGTTCGGTTTCGAAAAATGGGACCTATGATAGGGGATATTGCAAATTCGTTCAAGCATGAACAGCTTGATTTTGTTTATTTGCTTTCATTTGAAATATTAACATATATGTTAATACATCAGCTAAAAATACGGTTCTAGATATAATATATGCTTGTTTGGACTTCAAATAACGTGTTTATGTATATTTAGGCATTTATTATTCTAAGCTAAAGCTTAGAGGCAAATTTCATTAGAATATATGCATAAATGTATGTGTTGTTTATGGATAATTGGATGAATGAATATTTTGAACTTTGTGCTAAAATTTATTACTAACAAATTACCAACAATATTTTTATGGCTTTAGTGAGCTATAGGGCTTTTATCGTAATTAACAGAATGCTTAGTAGTAGCAGTCACCCCCTAGTGGCTATGGCGGCTTCAATTGCGAGATATTTAATGGCAAACGTTGAAATAATTCCTTATATATGTCCATATATAAATTTTAAATATATATTTACGTAATAGAAAATGTAAGCATTTACTTGTAAAAACGTTGCCTACAACCGTTCGACTATTATTATTCTTCAACAAATTTGTTTAATATTTAAATCTAGATTTAAATTCTCTTTTATTTTATTGGCATCTATCCAAGTAATCTGTTTTTATGCAGAAGAAGACCAAGATGAATAATTAATCAAAAGCATTTTATATTCATTTATATAATATTTTTCTTTTTATTTCCCAAGAGTGTTACGTTTATTTCTCTATTGACATCACATCTTAGTTTAAATCTGTAAACATTATGTTGGTGTCTTGGGCGTAAGAGGCTACTAACCTTGTTAGTGAGTGCTTTAGTAAAAAAAAAACAATTTCTTTTTATACCTTAACGCATATGAGATAGATGTACATTCTCTTCATTATAACTTCGTATGTCATCATATTTACAACACTCCAATGATTGTATTTGGTTTCACAATAAACTAACATCTTTCAAAAGTTTCCTTAAAGGTCAGTCTTGAAAAGAATCATTTCTTCCGCTTAAGAGTTAGGGCAATAGCAATCCAAGTATCGATGCTTATTAGATTTTTAGTATGAAAAGGATTTGGGAGAAAGACATCTGAAGTTCGCGCGTGAGGTTGGAGAATATCGCAATTTAGATTGAGGAATGGAAGTCGATGGCGAATTCCAAAATCTTTGGTTTCAAGTTCATGCTTTGAATTGAAAATTATACAAAACACTACAATGTACATAACTTTAGACATTTTTCAAATGCAACAAAACTATCTTTGAGAAATATTGCGAATAATAAGTGATGCAATTGAGCAAAAGATTCGAAAAAAAAAACGATCGCAAGTACGATTTACATATAGGGAATAGTACATATGGTAAATTTTGACTATGATGTCTCCTATTTAAGATGATGATGTTAGGTTTTTCTGATAGCTTTTAGAGCCTTTTAACTTATATCAGAAAACTGAAGGTATATTATCTGTTTAAAGTTTTTTACAAAGCGGTTTCTGAATTATAATTTTTGTGCAACCAATAGCGCACTGCTCATAATGAATAGTAAAAATAATTTTTTCTTTTTGTATTTTTTATAACATACGGCATGACTTAGTTTTTCATTTAAACTCGCATTTATTATATTTGTTTCGATTAGTGTATGAATTTTGTTTATTTTTCCATATCGCTTTAGCTTAGCGAGGACACGTGCTAACTGCGAACTTAGCCCCTATTTCAGTAAAGAGAATAAGATGAACCAATTTCACACCAGTTAATCAGTTAGAGTTTATGATTGCGTAAAATTTTTATTTTCATTTCATAGTAGCAAGTTAATTATTACTTTTATAAATTAATGTAAATAACTTAACCATAAGGAAATTAAGGTTAGTTTAGGAAAAGCAATTTATTCTTCGATATCATGCATATCTGTTAAGCACAGATTTAGCAGAAATTAATTCTAATATTGCAACTACTAACACTATCATCCCTACCGATACAATGGTTGTAATGTTTAATACCGTAACGAGCAACGAACCCATTTATCTTATACAACTAAAAATGCTTTTGTATAAAACATGAAAAATTTAGCCAAAAATTTTCGACAATTTTAAAATATTATTAACATATACATACATAGACATATACAAACTCACTACTCACAAGTCCATACACGATTAAGGATAAACAGTTAGAGAAAAAGAAGAAAAAAAAGGAAAGAAAAACAACAGAGAAGCTAACAACAAGGATGTTATGTACAATTTCCTCTTTTATGGCTTTCAAGAGCCAGTAATAAATTTTATACGAAACAATTTTTATAGCAAACCTTATACAAAATATGCACGTATGGTACATACGTCTATCTAAAAATGCACACATAACGATTCTATATATGTGTGTATAATGCGCTCAGCACGCTACATTCTTCTCTATCTTTTCTTTATGAAGAACGTATTGTTTGCGATAGTGGTTCTTGTTCTATTTTAATAGAAAGTAGTTGGTTTCCTTCCTTGCGCGTGCTTGCATACATATAGCGTATATGATGTGGTTTAAAGAATTCTCATACACAAACGCACACATGCACGCATACACACCCATAAACATACGTATGGGGTATGCATCTCATTGTAGTCATCTAGGAATACAAAGTAGTTTACATGTGTTTACTAGTATTTCATCCTATTGATGGTATTGCTGTTGTTGTTCTTATTGTTGTTGTTGTTGTTGTATTTATTGCCGGTGATGCTATTGCTGTTGTTGCAGTAGTCATAGCTGTTTTATTTGAGTAACGCCACCAGCCGGCAACACAACGGAATGTGGTAAATATTGTTTTCGGCTTATTTAACCGTTTGCTAACAAAACTTTATCGTTTCTGGTTCTCTTCGCCTTCTTATTTGTTTGCTGCCTCCTATACGTTTATAATAAATTTTAAACAATTCTATATTTTTTTGTTTTTACTTTTTTGTATAATATTTTTTATTATTATTTTTTTTTTTTTTATAAAATTTGTTTCATTTTTAATTTGTAATTCTGGAAACATTGTTTTTATTTTGTATGCACGTTTGCGAGTACGTATGATTTGTTTTTCTTTTCTTCTAACCAATAAAGCAGAGTGCAGGTGTATACTAAGTATACCTCCCGGTTTGTCAAATTTGAAAAACGTGTCCGACAAAGCACGAAACTTGTATTTGCTCTTAATCAACTTAAGTGATGGAAGACAATTCAACCGTGTCCGTCCGTCTGTCCTGCCCTGTCTTGCCCCCAAATTAAGGTAGAAAACTGATACTTGACCTATACCATATTCATAACTATTATTACCAGCGTGATCTGCCTATAATCACACTACTAACAGTTAAAACATTTTGAATTAAAATTTTAATAAAGGTTTTCAATTTAAATATATTAACATGGATCGGTGGGTATAAACTATTCGAACTCAAGGGTAAATATAAGTTTTTACTATTTTTTTTGTTCCTTTTTTGTTTTTTTTTTTTTTTCATATATTTTTCAATATATGTATAATTTATCACTCGTTGCACGCATGAGTGTGTGTACTGTGCAGAGCTACAATTGCCAAACGTTTGAACGTTAAAACATATGTTTGTTGCATTTAACAGTCATTTCCGTTACATGTTCAGCTTTAAAAGCTTTTTATAGTAACATCCGTTACTTGATAAACGTATTTAGGGCAATAGATTACAAAAAAAGAAGAAGAACTAAATGCAAACAGAACACAAGAAATTCGCCGGAATTCATTTAAAATTTATTAATGAAAAAACGCTTTGTCTTGTTTTTTTTTTTTTTTTTTTTTTTTAAATTGTTGGCGTAAACTGTTCCTTAGCTTTCACCAAATTTGAATTATCCCATGTGTTGTAATTAAATAAAACACTCCTTGAAATGTACAGAAATCTGCTTTCTTTTCTTTCTTTTGTTTATTGTCAAGCAAAATACTATAGCGCGACCCCTCCTTTGCTAACAATACTCTCACGCATTGTAGATGGCAAAGGTATTTTAATATTTAACTTAAGCAACTTGATATACGATTAAAAGTGATAATAATAGCAGATATTGAAAGGCAAAGTCTGCAGTCGACTTTGCATTAAGATAACATTGAGGTGATGAGGTAAAAATATAATAATCAGCCTTTAATTGTACAGTAATATCCGATTATATGTAGCCATTTATCACATCATCCCTTAATAACTGATACGTGATGATCTAATTTCTAAGCGAATAGTTTCTTTTTAAATTAAAAAATTATTTTATTTGCGCACAATTTCATATCTCTTATTTAGTAGAATTCTTCATTTGCTAAGATTTATAACAGAAACTGCCTATAATCGCTGAGTTATAAACTTTTTTAAAAATAGAGAGAGATTTTTCTGAAAAATCTGCAATGGTACCTCTTGCTTTTGGTAGTGCTCACGTTGCCGAATAATGAAAGATAGATGTGGCAGAAAAATAAAGGCGATTCTAATTACAATTCTTTTTTATATTTTTATCTTTTATTTGTATAATTAATTTCTTTCTTCTTTACTTAGATTTTTTCCCTGTGTTCGAGCTTATGAAGATACTAGGTTGGTACTATCGTTGAAAGGATCAAAGCAAAATCGCTAAACATACTAAAGCACATGTAAGCGTTTTAAAGACGTAGGATAAATTAAACATTCATAAGGTAAGATCACTAAAGAAAATGTAGCAATTGCGAGTTATAGTAAATTTGAAATTTTTATTTTGTTTAGATTATACATATAATGGAACAATTGGGCTGGCCTGTGATTCGGATAATGTCATTTTGTATAAAAGTTTATATACCGTTAGACTATGTATACTTCTTCGAAAAATATAATTAGAAGCTTTTAAAATAGTCCATTCAAATTTTATTTGTTTTTTATAATTATTTGAATGTAATTTTTTATACCACATAAACACATCGTGTATAAATATTATTGTTCTTACTTATATGTAATTATGAGAAATGAAATGAATTCTTAATCAAAAATATATATAATAATTATATATTAATTAAACTAAATCCAAAAAAGTATTTATCTGTAAAATTAATTTGAAAATGTTTAAATCTATATTTCTCGCAAAAGTTTGAGTAAAAGACCTATTTTCCAAACACATTCATTTGTTCGTCTTTTTTTTATTGTAGCGTTAATCTACAATTTATCAAAAAGGTAATAATAAAAAATGTTAATATTCCTAAATGGAAACGATATCAAAATAAAGATATAATGTGTAAACAAACTAAAATGAGTGTTATTAAATAAGATGCATCAAATAATAAATGAACAAGAATAATATAATTATTCAATAGAAGAAGTAATTCAGTAAGTATCCACTTCAATGCCCCCCTTTAAGTAATACTGTTCGGATCGTTAAAGTTAAAGGCTATATAAAGCCAGACTTATTTTCCCTTTCTTTTACTATCAAAAACTTCGGATCGTAGTCAACAATTCCCAAAAAACCGCATCTTAATAAACGTTTCCCTGCCTGCGTTAAAAATAAAAGAAAAAATAAACATATTTTGATGACGCAAACAACAACAAAAACACGTACCCACAAGTTTGTACGTATGTCATAGTCATGAAAAATACCAGGCGCACAGAATTTATCAGCAAGCAAAATTCTCTTGTATATTTGTTGTTGTGAAC
>KK351181.1:0-14027 GCA_000671755.1 Glossina brevipalpis
ATTATATAACAACACTAATAATATTTCTTAACGCTACAGTTTTATAACACCACTACAGAGTCCAGACTTTCAACAAAAAAAAATATTAATTCGTAACAATTTGAAATTGACTGATTTCGTGCTTCCTTTAGGTATTGATAACGAATTACCATCTATTTCAACTTTGAAAATATTATTATCACGTTAAAGTACTCTATGTAATCCTTGGTAAGATGATTTCAAAGTGCGTCTATTAACGCCTTTGACAGAGACACAATTATAGTTTTTTGAAATCGGCAGAAGTAAAGCTTATAATCAGGGGACTCCGTTGGTGACATAAGTTTGAATTAATACTTTTGAATAATTGTTTTAATCTTGACTATACACTACTGGCGTCATTGTTGTTATATGTAACCGCCAAATCGTTGGATAATGATTCAGTAAGTGTACCTTCCAAATCTTATTTGTGCGTTGATCTTAAATCTAGAAGAACTATTCATTGACGATTCGCCATCAGTGTTGTTGGGAATTGTAAGGGCTGCTTGTAACTGACGATTTTGTGCGCATCACAAGATATTATTAGTTCGGTGATTATATTTAAGATCAAAATTGTCTCCCTTGGTTGGCGGTAATTGTTAATAGAACACCGAAATAACATATAATTTTAAGAAAATGTTGGTATAATTTTAAGAAAAGAAATTTCTTTTAATAGGAATGCTGGCGGTCAACGACTTTTGAGATTTTAATTTTCGTTTGCATGCTTTTTACTCTTTGACAGTTCATGCAGCTGGTAGATTAAAGATTTATTACTTTTCCCACATTTGGCCAGAAGTAATTTTTGGATATCAATTTCCTTGTGACTCTTATGCCAGGATGAGAAAGAGTTTGTAGCTTTTAAAAACCATGCTTCGAAAAAAAAAAAAAAATGGGAACAAAAGTTCTGGATTCAGGACCGGATTTTTGATATTAAATTTTTAAATCAAAGAAAGTGATTTTTAGAACTTCAAAATCGATTGAATTTTTGTTTTCTAAGAATGATTCAAGTTCGATGTATTTTTTCTGCTGGCAGTATTGATAGGTTTGACTTCAAATGCCCTTGACAAGGTATCTTCTACCATCTTTGGCTGTCCTCTCTCATGGCATGTATCTAATGTAAATTGCACAATGAACTTGAGTTGTCTCATTGGCTTTGGGCTTCGATCAATTTTGGAATCAAGAGTATTAATTAGTGGTCAGCAAAGTGGGGAAAAATTCGTGAAGTTTTACCCTGAAATATTTAATAGAAGAATAAATGGCACCTTCGATGATATAACAAACCACCTAATATTTCTGAATATTTGAGTATTATAATATCACTACAGAAGAGAGATGGTATGCAATAACAGAGGAACGCTAATTTCTTGAACGCTGTATTTATTCTAATTAAGACCCTGGAAAATAGTCATTTGGATATCATCTCATGAATTCCCTCACTTTATCTTATCTGTTCGCGGTTTCGAAGTTATTGCAATTAATTTTATAAGTATCACAGAGTAGTTTACGACTCACCGCGTTGTGCTTTGTGTTCAGCTTAGTCTACTAAGGAAACAATATAGAAACCAAAATAATCGTTTTTCAAATTGGAGGAAGATGAATTCGAATGTTAAAGTGTCCAATAAAACGATGATGTTTCAAGAAGTTTAAATTTTTTTTCCTTCTTATATAAGAATTGTTGCATGAAAAATGTCTGCACATTTTCGAGCAAACATCCTGTCTACTCAATTTGCTTTCATGGAAGGACGTTCTTTCCCTAAAGCGTAAGATTCTAAAAGAAGGAATTCAAGTTAATTGTGTTCTATAATAAAAGACATTATGTTTAAGTCTTAGTTGTGGACAAAGAAATAAATTCTTCTAAACATTGATCAGAAACTGAACGAAGCCGAAAAGCAATCAGTACTCATCTTTGAATAATGTAAAGAGAAGTAAAGAGTACTGTGTATAAAGACGTGTGCTTAATATTTAGATCTACGTTTAATGTAATTTTGGTTATGATTTGCCGACTCTAGTTTTTTTTTTTTTTTTACACAATTTAGGTCTCATGCAAATTTCATCATGAGACAATATAAAGAAATAAAATTAGTGTGTATTTGTGAATAATTTTGTTGGTTCATGTTGTTGGGGCTTTGGTTCTTGTAAAGAGAAATTGTCAGGTGTACATCACATACGCCGCAAATCAGGAGTATTCTACATATGTTTATGTAGCTATCTGTCTATCTCTATCTACTTTTTATGACTCTTTAGGAGGTCCATTATATATATATATATATTTTTTTTTTTTTCATTTCCTTAATGTATATATTTTTTGTTGGAGAGAAAATGAAATTTCAATAATGAGCTTTTGGTTGTTATCTACCGTTTGCTTCATTCTGTACATGACAACCGCAAACTTTTGGAAAGAAAAATTATTGTATATGAAGAAAAATTATAAAATGCGAAAATATAATAAATTTTGTTTTATTTTTTTAGTAAAATCAAAAACCATTTTTTAGAACGGCATTGATTTTCTTCATATATGCGTAAAATTAACCAAAGTCACGTAAACTGATTTAAATTAAATGCAATAAAATATTGAAATTGAAGAAGATAAGAAAAAAAAAAAATAAAATAAAATAAAATAAAATAATTTTTTTTTTTCTTAGTTTAAAATTTTTCAAGTCTTTGCTGTGGTTTTTGGTTTTTCCTTTTCTATTCTATTTTCCTTGTTATCGAAAACTTCTCTCAAGTCATTCATTAATGCAAAGCATCTAAGAATCTTTTAAGTTTTTGGTGTGTTATACCACAAGAATTTTCTTTAAGATGTCAGCTGTGGTCACTTTGACTTGCAGCGCAATAGCTTGTTAAACCAGACGAACCAGATATTGTAAATAGAAATTCATTCATTTACCCCTACCTACTTGCTACTACGATACTAGCTGACACGCTCTTCTTTCCTCACTAACTTTATCGATTGAGTACGAGTTAATCTTAAAAGATGTTTTATCATTTTATAATGGATTTTTGGTTAACAAACATGTGTAAAGAACTGAAAAGGTTTTTCCATTAAAGAAAATGACGGAGTGAGTGACGGAAATGCTTTCTTTAAAATTTTTAAAAGCATTACTTCGAAATTTTCTAATAAACGGAAGAAGTTCATGCATGTTCGTGGTTAGTTTACATTATCAAACTTGAATCTAGATATGTGTCATAGTTGCAGTTTTGATTAGAGAGAATAATTCTATTAAATTCACTATTACTTAGACTTGAGTACGCTTTCGAAAAATGGCCATAATGTCCCTTTCATTTTCTTGACACCTTATTAAACCGATTTTTATAGATAAAATAACATTATACACATGTATATGGATATATGTGTGTATGTGAATACATATTCATAATGTTACTTTAACAAAAACAATCACGTTATTATTAAGGTATACAAGGTACTAAGGATATATATTTGGACAGGACTATGCATGCGCACGAGAAGAGAAAGAACACAAACTGGGAATGTTACGAAAAAAACGATTAAATCGAAAGGCAAGACAACTACCTATCGGACAGGTAGATAATAGATCCTTGGAAATTTATCGTAATGAAAATCTTACCTTAGGGAGTTTGACAAAATTTGTGTACTTCACATGCCTTCATTGCATGTATTATTATCATATTTTATGTATTAATCTATCCATAGTTACCATAGTTAGATACCGATACTAGGCCCAGATGAAAATCCTTCCCAAGGCAAAGACACTGTATTAGATTGACTTTGATTTAAATTTATAACTACATCCCTTGACTCAATTCATTTATTTTTTTACTATATGTCTGTATGTAATTGTAACAACTCTTTCCTTCTCACACAATAACAGGTAAGCTCTTTGCTATTTAATATAATAATTGTACAATTTAATTAGAGTTGTCTCGCAAGCAAAGACGTCAGCATGTAATAATCCCCTCTGAAAAAAAAATATAATATAAAAGGGTGTTCGCGCCGCCACTTAAGCCTATGACCTGGCACCTGCTAACTACTAACTATACACAATCAAACAAGAACAACAGTAGCAAGATAATTATTGCTCGAAGAATTGGTTAGAAAGATATTAATAACAGTGGTCAGTGGATGATAGCTGATGTGGGGGGGAACTTATAGTAAAAAGGAAGAGTTACAAACTCAATATAACTTTGGCTTTGTTACGTTGGCAGTGTTTCAATTATGAAAGAGCAGGCAATAAGAGTTCAGGGTGAAGTTAATCAAATAACGTCTATGGTTAAATGGGTTAAGGGCTTCTAATCTTTGATATTAAAGTTCATTTCAACTTGTGAATATTTCTATTAAAACATTTTGACAACTTGTTAAACTTGGTCAAGCATACACATGTGCATACATACACATATTTATGTATGTTAAACTATCATTGTATTGTTCAAGTTTAATGCTTGGTCACGCATCATTTTTGTTGAAAATATTAAATATTTGCTTGGATAATGGAAGCAAAAGATGGTTTCCTGTAGTTTGTGAATGCTTTTATTAAAACTTAAATTAAGAAATCATGCTTAAGAACAATATTTTACTTTATTTTCATTATTATTCAAAATTATTATTATTCATACATAAAAAAAAAAAACAATAATAACAATAAAGCAATAAATTTTCTATAAAATGAAACAAAATCTTAATAATTACACACATGAACGTAAAATATCATATAGTTTTCTATTGGTTTATATATATATATATATATATATATATATATATATATATATGTATATGTGTATATATATATAAGTAAACATTTTATATAAAATGTTAAAAAGATTTCGTTGTGAAACCATTTAAAGAGATTTCGGTTATAAATTTTGTAACAAAGTCAGGATAATTTCGTACTTACGTACCGTATGCCTGCTGATTTATATACATTCATGGTATAAAGATTATTACAATGTTGATTATTTGGCCATGAAGAGAAAGAAAACTCAATAAAGTAGCGTAATAATCGCACATAAAGCACTATTTATGGGTTTTAGTTAGATGTTTATACGTACGTAGTTGGAGCAAACAGATGTAAGGGAGAAAAGACTGTAAAATTGTTAACCCTTTTTTGATGATATTATAGTGTGCGGAATAGTGTGTGTGTGTGTGTGTGTGTATGTGTGTCTATGTATGCATGTGTAGTAAAAAACATTTGCACACACTGGAAGCACTTACAAATGTACCGAAACATATACATAAAATAGTTAGGAACTAAATCTACTTTCAGTTTCTTTGCAATAATTTGAAAACTGTGTGTGTGTGTGTGTGTGTGTAAATGAACGGCTTTGTTTTCCAAGGTTTTACAATCACCTCGTATAGCAAAGTGTACTCATTCGTATGCATATATAACAGTGAGACGCGATCTTTAAATTTTTCTAAGAATTTTCTTTCTATATCTTGTTTGTCTGTGTTTTAGTAAAGGATTTAAATCGAAGCTAACGTCAAGCCGAAGCCATACGACTTAATTCGAAGGTTCTACAGCCGTTGCGGTAGCAGTGCATGAGGACCACGGAAAACAATGAATTTTGAATACATTTTATAACTATCACAGGATTAGCCATAAACACATACAAACGCACGCAGGCCACATTCATATATGACAACAACAACAACAACAAACGTTTGGTATATTTGTCTACCAGTAAGGGTTTGTTTAAAAGTTATGGCTTCTAAAAATCATCTAAAATTTAGTTTTCGGTTTATTTTTGCTGGCTGGATGGCTGGTTGGCTGGTAAGATGACAAAGTGTGGGAGAGGCTACCGTCTGAGCTAGCGATTTATGAAATTACAATAAATAACCAAATTAGCAAAATGTATTGCGGTAAGAGTCAAATATATACATAAATACGTATTTGGGCATTTTTTTCTGGAGTAGGATTTCTCATGAAATTCAAATAGACGCATAAAGATATGGTCTTTAAACGGCATGCCTCTCGTCTTCTTCACTCTTGTACTTCTTGTACTTGTACGTAAATAGAAACAAGAAACATTGTTAATCAACCAATTCTCTTTTTCCTAGAAACTAAGAAAATTTATATAAACAAAAAACCGAGTATATGGTTTCATTTGCAACTATTGTTCAATTTGTGACCGAAAGCTACGCTAAATTTGTACTTTCGATTGATGTTTATACTTGTACGATGAATTTGTAAAATAATTATTCTTTCCCAAACAGAATATATAGGGGATAGGGTTATCACATTTTTGGGTACTTATTACCTAGCAGGGCTTTTCTTCGGCATCGGTAGTAAATCTGAAAAAGTCGAAAACCACGTACCCTTAGAAAGGTATAAAAAAAAACCTATTACGGAATGACAATTATAGTATGAATAGATAAAATCTAAAGTTTCGATTGAAAATTTTAAAGTTTTTTACAGCAGATTATACGTTTCGGGAACTTATTTTCAGAGGTATATACCTGCGTGCGATGAATTTTTTCGGTTTTTCTAAGAGCATTAATTGAAATGAATTTGATTTTCGATTATTAAGCTTCACACTCCGTCACACGGTTTATTAAGGCAAGGCATGACCATTCATAAGATTTAGTGTGAGTTGCATGACTTTTCAATATTTTCTTAATACCGTTAAAAAAAGAAAAGTTTATATTGATTTGTCGAACAAAAACATGCAAAACATTTTAGCGCTATTTTATAAAAATGATTCATAACATTATCAATATGGGAGATAATTTTTAAATTAAATGTCAGAATCCGCACTTATGCAATCATACATATCAAGCTGCTAAGGCAAACCATAGCGAAGAGAATGTCATTCGGAGTTGAAATCCAAATGGTTGGTTATGGCTTAAAAGAAAAAAAACACTTAGTGTATTACAAGGTTGACTTTACGAGCATCGATCAGAAATTAATTGGGATGGGTATCTAACTCTATCTGTTCTGCAGTTGCTTGTAAAGAAACGAAAATAGGATGACACAACGTGAAAAATCTTAAAAATCTCTGAAAACAACTTTTTGAACACTTGATGGGTCGTTCTTTAATAATTTTTATTTAATACCGAATAATTTCGTTTTTAATGCTTAGCGATTTCGTTCATTTCACAGCCAAGGCTTTCTTGCTACTTTTAGAACAGTTTGAAAATGAAATTCTCAAAATCTTATCTATTAGAAAAGGATACAAAATAGTTAACCGTCTATTTGCAGAATAGAAATCGGAAAGCTGTAGTGCAGAAAATTAGTGACGAAAATAGGGAAAATGAATAAAGTGAACGTGGTGGTCATACGGCCACTCAAAGTGGAAATTATAGAAATCGGACCAAGTATGCTTTTGAAATGTAATATATATAATATATATGTATATATAATATATAATATATATATATAGTAACAATGATATATATATATATATATATATATATATTTACATACATATATATATACATATATATGTATATACAAATTGTTACTGCATTCTGGTAACATGTGCTAATTTCTGTTATGAAATAATCAACCGAAAATTATTTACATTCACATTTGCCCCAAGAAATCATTTTCTAGTTGAGATTTCGTAAAAATACTTTTAATAAAAATCAAGCTAAAAACGATCGAAAATTCAAGTTTCAGTCATCTTTTTCCATGTCAGTCCGATAGGTGATTGAAATTCGTTACGATACTTTTATAGTTTTCATTTTTCTTATTATTCAGTTTAGGTATCCAAGCGTACCTTACATGATTATACCGATATATGCGAACATTTATGTTATGCCCGCATTAACCTCAGAAGAATAAGTGCAAATCAAATTGTGGCAATTACTACTTAACCTCATTTATTGCATTCTACGGTGTTTATGTTAAATTTATACACTACAGCAACAGCACAAATATAAAATAGCAGTAAGTCTGATTGCCGTGCATGTTTATTTAAAATGTAAAAAAAAAAAAACTTTCTATCAACTTAACTCAATTCAAACTAAACTGAATAGAATTGTGCGGTTATAAAACTCGTAAATACTAAATATTATGTTATGGTTTACATACACTATTCAAAGGCATACAGACAAATACGGAAACGCGCTCGCGAACACACACACGCACACATACACACATACACACGTATATATAAATACGTATGAATATATGTGCATGAATGTGTCATCGACATAATAATGTATCCGAACCGGCGGTGGTAATGGAAAGCAATTGAGTTACTGGTATTGTTGGCTTATGTGGTTTTTATTGCGCGTTTTATTTTATTGTGGCTTATTGTTCATTGCTAGCAACCTACGTAGTTGTTATTATTATTATTATTATTATTATGATCAAACTATTCTTAATGCTTTATCATCATGTGCGTGCGTATGTGTCGGTGTGGTATGTAAACTCACATTTCTTCGAGTTCTTCTAACTGTCACTATTTATGATAAAATTGTTTTTTTTTTTTGTTTTTATGTATCTGCACAAAGCTGTTACTTATAAAAAACAAAAAAATAAAATAAATAAATTTTTTTTTTTTTTTTTTATTTCAAATATCCGATTTGCCAATAATGTCGCTGTTCGTCGGGCAAACATATAGAAATTCAATCACTTTCAAACAAATCTCTGCGTTGGTGAAAAGCAATTTATTTCTAAATGAAAACGATTAAAAAGCAATTGGAAACGCATTTTGCAAAATACTCTCCATGTGACACCTAAACTTTAACTAGAAGGAAATATACAGCATATACGTTTGCGATATCAGCATTCACAGTCAACGAAAAACAATCATCTAATACATTGGAAAATCTTTAGTCAAGAACAGGAAAATAAAGAGAGTCTCGTGATTACATCATCATCATCATCAGCTTGAATTACGTAGCGTATGGTGGTGGTGGTGGTGGTCGGTAGTTTAGTTTAAGGAAAATATCATATCGTATCGAATCTTGTCGATTACCCTCTTGGGTAAAATTTATTTGCTGTCATTGCAACAAATTCGTACACAATTCTCTTAACCCATTCTTGAACAGTTAAGGATTTTCTTTAATATTGTCGGGGTGGGGAGGGGGGAGTGGTTGTAATCATACATTTGACTGAAAACTTTAAACGAACCTTCCCCATATTTTTCTTTTTTTTTTCCCTTGAAGTACAAGAATCCTTTAATTTTTCCACTTGTTTATACTGCGTTTCTCTTTCCTATTTTTGAAAAAAAAATTCTTTTTTGTTTTTTTTTGTTTTTATTTTCTAACGTGAACACAGGTAGTTTCGCACATCACTAATTAAATGTTGTTTTATTTCTTTCCCTTCCGTTGTACTTAACGGGTACATAATTTTCTTTAAGAGGCACCTTCGAGGCATAACGTCTTTTTTTTTCTTTCCTTATTTTTTTTTGTACTTTTAAGGAAGAAAAAAAAAATGTAAGTAGAATATTTAGTGCAACTCTTTGTTGGCGACAGAATACATTGATTACACTTGAAAAATTTTTTATACACAAATGATTTTGGAAAGAAATCTTTAGTAATATTAAAAAATATCCGAAATTTTTTATAAGATTTTCCAAAATTGAACTCATAAATAATCTGATTTAATAATATTATCCACTCCGCGTACGCATTGACTTGCCTGCAGTAATACTTAATTTAATAATTAGTCTTACAAGTTATATCCAAATAAACTAAGGTATCATGCGCTGTTGCCAACTTCCTGTAAGCCCCCGGTTTCATGATAAGCACAGCAGATTGTAGCAGAAGCTCTTCGAAGAACTAAAAGATTTATTGAATAAAAAGGGGAATGGTAAGACCATTAAAAAGGTTATTAAAAATCGTAATACAAAAATCCAAGTAAAAACACTGCTAAGTTAAATTGTAGATAAAAAACTTAGGTTAGTTAGGGAACCGTGCATTGTGATTTGCTTTATTCGATAAATAAATATAAAAGAATTTTAACTTTTATTTTTGATTTCACTTTGCAATTCGATAATATAGTTCGCCTCAAAAAAAAAAAAAAAAAAAAGCCACCACTATGATGAAAATTTTTATTAAAATGACCTGCTAATGTGAAAGGACAGTACTTCTTGGTCAAAATCATTGCAACTTCTATTTAGCATGCTTTTGTATTTTGGCTCAACAATTTAAAAACATATGAAAAAAATATTAAATAATATTAAAATATTGTTGCTAAAATTTACTAAGAAATTGAAATCGTTTTTTTAAAAATTTTTTTTCTAAATATAATTTGAAAATTTCAACAGAACTTTGAATTGAAATGTTTATCATGTTTATAGAAATTTTTCCATTTCCATTCTTTGTTAAACATATTTCTTACAAACTTCGCTAGGTCCTTCACACGAATATTTTCAAATAATGCAAGCACTTTATGTTTGGCTTGTCTAAGAGGACCTATATAACCGACTACCCTTTAAGTTCGGATTTTAGATGTAAATATTTCAAATGTTTCAAAGCAAACTATTCTTTCGACAGCCGAACGCGAAATTATTTTCTACTGATCTTTAATATAAGCGGGAGTCTTTTTTGCACGGTAAAATGTTAATATAATAATAAATTAATGCTGGCCAGATTGAGTACTAAGAATATATGATTCTTACAAGTTTTTTTTTTTTAATTCGATCACTCCGCTAAAGACTGGCTGCTAAGAATGTAGTCACGGTGACGATGAGAAAAGAGAAGAGAAGAGGGAGAAGAGCTTGGAAAACAAGCAGTAGAGAGTAAGATAAGTTATAAAATATTGCGTTCAAGCCATTTTTTATTATTACAATTTAACTCATCAAATCAGTGCTACACAATCTCATTCTATGTGGACTGATCAGCAAAACTCAAAATCAACTGATCTTTAGCATAAATTACGAAATGTCATCGTTTAGAAGTATTAACGCATTAACTGCGTTTTGATGCAAAACCAATTTTTGCAATCAATGAAAGTAACAGAATTTTTATAAGATTTTAGATCTGTATGCGATTAAAAGATTCAATCTAAGCTAAGTAAGTTATTAAAAGAAAAATTGTTTTCTTTTTCTGCTGATCTATAAAACGAGTGTTTCTGTGTGAAAAATTTTGAAGAAAAATTTTTATTTCGCCAAAACGATTTGTTTGTATTGACTTGTATTTTTTTTTTCGGTGCAATTTCTTTTTAATATTTACCAACATTTTTGGATTCTTTAGATTTTTTTTTTCATTTTTTTTTTTTTTTTTTTTGACATCAGAGTGAAGAACACACAAGTGAAAAAGTTTTTACGCACCCGTAACTATGGGGTTTGGCTTGTGCAACAGTGCGAAAGCAAGTGGTGCTAAATTAACGGTGTTAGTAATTAAATCCTTTGGCAGCTAATGAACTCGTCTTCTGTAGTACAGTCATGAAATTTAAGTACCTTTGTACTCTAAGTCAACCACTGCATCGAGTAAAGGTTTTTTTTTTTCTTTTTTTTTTTTTTTTATTTCATTTCCCAAAGAGATGTTGTTTACTTCTGTTAAAAAAAAAGAAGTCGGAAAAATTATTTATGAAATACACGTGAAATGAGCAAAACAGTTAGTTTTTTTTTTTCTAATTTTTTCTTTAAATAGAGTCAACAGAGAAAGCAAAGATATGAAAGTAAAGCGTTGCTATCTCACTTTGGGGCTCATATAGTGTCCCATTTGTGGATGCTGGCGAGAAGATATGCTTTGTCTGCATGTGTGTAAATTAATGAAATTGTATTGTAGACACACTTGTACATCATGCGTACAAAACACACACACACACACACACATATATATATATATATATATATATATATATTATATTCTTTAAAAGATATAGTATGGCAGCTGATAATTTTCCCTTGATAACAGTTTAAATGTATAATTCGTCTATAGCTGCAAGCGAGGACATTACACATGCAATACCGAATAGCAAGAAACTTTATGATTTTCCTGGGAAATGTATATTTTTTGTGCAAAGAATCTTTTGCTTATGTTTGTGTGCGACATAGACGCACACGAACAATATACACAAGCTCATGTATATGCGAATGTTGGTTACATTCAAGTCCATACATACATATATACATATACATACACATATACCCCAAAATATATAACTTTATCCTAAACGCTAAAATTAACTATGCAGTTGCACAATAACATGCGTTGATAACTCAAGTTATGACTTTTTTAGGGTTCTGTATATATACGCTTTATACGGATTTACAAACTTATAAATGAACGATGATGGGCAAGTAAGCGCTCTAATCTATTCCTGTTTCGGTTATTGTACCTCTATATGGCCAGAAGAGCATCTTTTCTGAGTTAAGGAAATGAATGTATAGAGAAATTTATCAAAATTTTACTCATACCACACGGATGGTGATGCATACGTTTAAAGTAAAGAAAGAAAAAAGAAAAAAGATGAGAGAGTAACATTTTATTAACATAACGATCTGAATTTTGATAAATGAAGTGTTTATCCATTTTATGGCCCTATGTTCTTTGCATGCAAACATACTCAAACACCTATAGATAGATATATTGATGTTGTCTTTGCTCTTTGCGTTGTATGTCTAGAGCATAGCAGCCGTCGTAGTAGTTATAGTAGCTTATCTGCACGTATTCACAAAGTGTAATTAGAATTTTAACATCGCAAGCATGCATACATATACCTTATGGTGTATAAAGGCGTTAAAGGGGTGTTCGTATAATATTATTAGATAATCTAAAAAGTATTGATCCTTAACAAAATGTATTAATAAAATCAATTCATTTCGTTCATTCGATTCATATTTAATTCTGAACGAACATTTAAAGCTAAGTAATCTGATGTCTGTTTATTAAGCTCAATATTTTTTCGATTTAGATTTCATTTATCATATATGTATACAAATCTTTGTTTGTTGTAAAGATTGTTAGTGTATATTATACACCGTAAAGTTTTCTCTTTTTTCTTTTTCGAAAATAATAAATATATTTTTTTTTTTAATTTAAGCAGAATTTCTGTAAAATTTCATTTTGGTCGTTTGATTTTAACTTAAAAATTTGCAAAATGATGATGCTCTAAAAAAAAAATTTCTTTTCTATTAAAGCTCCGACTTGTAAGTATCTAATCATCTAATATCGGAATTACTTCTGCTTTATTAATCGTTAATTCACTTGTAAGTGATACATTCGGGTAATTGAAATCAATTCGGGATATTTTTTTAACTTTGTTTCCATTGTTAAGGAACAGAAAAATAAGAATAAATAAACTAATTCTTTTGGTCAGTTAAACAATTTCACGTTATTATGTCATCAAGCGTTCGCAAGTACGGACGTTTGCCTTTCAGTTTTTGCCTTTTTTGGCGCCATTCAAGTTGGTTGGAAACACCTCCCGTTCATAGAGTCATCATCAAACGTTCATAATTTTACGAAAGAAAAAAAAAAAAGTAGACAAATAATAAACACACGAACGGATATACATAAATAAATATTTATATAAAAGCAGATAAAAAATCACAACCTGTGGTTGTCGTTTCGGGGTCTTTTTCTTTTTTCTTCTGTTATTCTTCTTATGCCAAACAAAACGTCCAGCGACCATTGAACACAATTGAGTGAAAAATCTGAAATTATATTTATGTATGCTTCTATGTATTTTATACATGTGTACGTGTGTGTCAATTTTCTTTATATTTCTTTGTGATTTTTTTTTTCATTTATTATTTATGGCGCTTCACAGATGAACGCTTGATTGGACATTCAAGTGTTTTCTCTATTGAAGTGCTTTCGCAACAGACTCAGCTATTCACAGGGGACGAAGGATGGACAGCGAACGGTTCATTTTAGCCAAGTAGAAGAGTAGAAAAGATAGTGATCGGAACGGATGTTTTGCCTTAACAAAATTGATTGGTAGCAATAAGTCAAAAATATACTGATGGTAATGATTTTTTCCAGGAGACGGGAGCGTCGACGGAGTTATAAAAGAAAAATGAAAAAAAAAAAAAAAAAAAAAAAAAAAAAAATTAAAATAATCTTTGATGACAAACGAACTTCTTAGACAACAAGTAGGAAAAACTACATTTCTCTCTACATTCCACTTCACCGAAGTCTC
>KK351181.1:25347-35587 GCA_000671755.1 Glossina brevipalpis
CAAGGAACCAAAGTATTACTACATATGTAATAGAGAAATATTTCTTGACTACAATGTGTTAGTGTCAAACTGTTTAGTATTTAGTTGTGTTATTCTTAGAATGATGTTATTTGTTATTGTTGTTGTTGTTGTTGTCTTAAGAAATCCTTTAACTATTATCTCGGTGTTCTCTTAAAAAAGGATTTTCAATTTTCTCAAGTCATGTTTCCTTCAGGCACTGTTATACCTATATATACACACACACATACACATACATTTTATACATATTCATATTCTTATTATTATTATTGTTGTTGTTGTTCTTGTTGTTGTTGTTGAGTATTTTATACAGGCCGTAGGTTTTGACTCAACTTTCAATTGAAATACGATTACATGACCAGAAACATGCTTCTAAGTGCAGGCTTAAGAGGTCATTTTGTGTATTTGACTTAAAGTTTTAGTTTTTATTCTTGCTCTTACTCGTATTCTTATACTTATTATTATTGTTTTTTTGCCTTTATTATTGTTGTTGTTGGATTTGTTGCACTATACTTTTGATAAATTTAAATAAATTTGTTTTCTCAAATATTTTATATCGTTTTATTTGTGAGCTCAAAGGCTAGGAGCGAAATTAATACTATTTGTAAGAATTTACTTACAATTTGTTGTTTTACTTGAAAAAAGATTACCCGTAAGTAAGTTCTTAATAATGAGTTTTAAGACAATTTATGCGATAAATTTTTAATTTGAATTTATTGAAATTGCGTCGTAGTTTCGTGACTTAAATATATCTCTTAAAGTATAACTGACTCTAAATACAAATGAAAAATATTTTGTTAAGATATCGTGAGGAAGAAAGATCGCTCCAAAATTTCGTTAGAAGACGACATAACACACCGTAAGTGAAGTGAGTATAACTGCATAGAAGTTGCCAAAATGTCATCGGTTTCTCTTGTGTACAGTACAGCCGTTTATGTCTGACGAAAACTAGAATTTAATTCGTTATAATAATCCGGTACTTTTTTCGAAATGTTTTCTTTTATAGCTTCTAATAAAATATTTTTCTCAAAATGGATATTTAAGTGCTTAATCTTCTCGAGATAGTTGGGGAGAAGTATTAAGAAGACTGTGTACTCATTTGAGCATTTTCGGCTATGGATTCCCGAACAACTCATTGCTGTACTAATTCCATGATGAGAGCCTGGTATTGAAATTTATTTTGGAATCGCACTCGTGCCTTGTCTCGCAGGAATTTTGAACTATGACATTAAATAGTGGAACTAGCTTAAGTTTAAATCTGTATTACATGCCTCTTGCTCAAAGGTACGGAATCCATCTAAGCATTTCGAAACCCTTCTATGTTAGCTTATTAAGCTAGATTAGAATGACTGCTGTGTTCTCTGTTTCTCCCATTAGATCAGATTTCGATTGGTAGAGTAAGATTTATACACTTCTTGATAATTGAATGTTGTTTTTTTTTTTCTTCTCAAGTAATGAGCGGATTAGTTAAGCAAGTTACTTGATGTCAGCTTGTTTATGAGCTAGTTGATCGTAGGGTATAGTTTAATTGATGTACGTCAGTTGTAGATAAGGAATTCGCCAGTTTTGCTTGCTTGCTAGAATTTGGGGTCAACTATTTCCACCAATCATTCGTCGGAAGGCGCCATTTGAAAACTTCATCGTACATTGAATGGAGCTTAAGCTGAAAACCGCAAAACTCCAAATAATTTGGATATGAAGTTAAAAAATGAATCTTGTAAATAAACTGCTTGTCGTTCAGTACTGAAGTTCTTCTCCTTGCTCATTTACGGCGCTGGAAATGTCAAGTCACGCGTAAAATTAAATTAATCTTGCTTTTTGGATTTCCATCTATAAATGCGTTTTAACATGAAAAGCTAAAGAATATTTCTAAAGAGAATTTTCAAGTACAATCGAAACATTTGCGGAATATTCTTTTATTTAATTTCATAATTAACGAAGCATTCTTCTTAATGCTCATGTGTCCCACAAAAGTGTAAACAATAAAATAGAAAGTGGTCGGCAAACCACAATTAATGTACGATCCAATAAAATAATGCGTAACATTATTTTTAAATTACTCGGTTATTTCATTCCATACGATTTTCGTGATTTAAAAAAATTTTTTTTAATGCAGAAATAATTCATTAAGTAATAGAAATGTAAAGAATTAGAAGAAGGATACGAAGGAGAAAGGAGAAAGGAGAAGAAGAAGAGGAAGAGGAAGAATATGTACATAAGAAGACACATACATTTTTGTGTAGTCTCATCCTCAATCGGAGCGACATACTTCAGAGCAAAAATCACATTAAAAAGCATCCAGTAAAAAATGTTAATCAGATTTACGGAACCGAAAAAAAGGAAGTCGTGGTGGAAGAAGGTCTTTACTCCTGCTACACACATATGTTCTTTTCTAAAAAAAAAAAAAAACAAAACAAAAAAGCGAATGTCCTTTTTTTTGCCCGTCTGCCCAGTTCGTCTGAACACATTTTCTACGTACTGCTACTGCTCCTTTAAAACGCTTAACATAGATGTACACGCTTTAGAAAAGGTACGCAGACGTTGATATTTTGTAAATTTGTTTTTTAATGTGTCGTTGTTGTTGTAGTTGTTGTTTTCGTTGTTGTTATATTGTAAGCCAAAGCAACGGCCAAGTGCGGAAATGTCCCAAAGCTAAAGTAAGTCACACACTGGTCTAAAAAAAAGAGGAAGAATAAACCCTAAATAAAATTTAAGTAAAGGATGTTGACTACTACTCGATGCCTTTATTTGGTTTAGTGCTCAGTGTTAATGCGTACATAATACGTCAAGTGTCCCGTTTTCACATGCACATAACAAGGCCACAGATGGTTTCAAGCTGCTCAGCAATGAACTTTTGTCAGCACAAAAAAAAAGGTTCTCCCTATAAAATCCACTTTAAAGCACAAGTTGTGGTTCCAATAAAATAAAAAACTAAATTTACGTTAATATTTGTTTGCGTTTTCTTTTCTGGACTATGCAAGAAGTGAAGACTGAACGGTTGATGTGTTGTATGAGTGATGACAATTTAAATGAAATATGTAGAAATCCTCGGGTTAGGCTTTAATTAAAAGGAGTCGGCTTTTTTAGCGCTTAACAAAAACAAAAATTCTCTTTTTGTTTTTGTTTATATTGTTAAACAAATTGTTTGAATAGGTATAGAATTTATATTTTAAATAAAAATTAGAAATTTAAACAAAAAAAAAAAGAAAAATATTTATTAGAAACTTTAGAGAGCTAAACTATATTATAATATTAGTTATCTGCTATCTGCTATGCTAGATAGATCAAGAGTACGGTGGATATAGCTAAACGGTGCGGTTCATATGCGGTCCATTACCACGCTGCACTATCTTGAAACTTTCGTTGACAACCTTCTCGATTATTGTAATAGCTTCTTCTATTTCATTCTTTTTATTCGTCTATTTCGAACCGATAGATATTGAACTCATAGCTTATCTGACATATTTATTTTTTGTTTCTGCTTTCGTCTTAATTCAAAATCAAATGTCTATTTAAAAGGCAAACCTCTGAAGAGATTTTCTAATACTTTTGTCGCTTTGGCATTGGCATGCTGTAATGACGTTGGAAAATTGTTTCCGGTTTATCTAGCTAAGAGTTTTTTTTTGATATTAATCATGGTTTAAATATTTCTCAGTTAGTGCCCGCATCTAAAATGGATAATAGAACTCTGGCTGTCATTTTTTCTAAATTGAATGAACTCTCTGTTTGTTGTATTACATTTTCTATTTATTCGTTTATTGTTCATCAATCGAAATTGTCCTTTATGTGACTGGAGTTCGTTATTGCAATTAACTCGCTATGAAAGAGCCTTAATTCCGTAAGATATAGTACATTATTTATCTTGAAACTCCTGTTTGTATGTCTCCTTTTCCATTTGTCTGCCCGCCCGACTGTCGATCTGATATCTGTTCATATATTTTTATGTTCACTTTTTGAAACAACTTGACAGGACTTGGTACAACGATGAGTTTTGAGTGCAAAAACCAACCTTAATATAAATGGATTACATAGGACCACTTTTGCGGCCACTTCTTGCATAACGCCATAGTTTGAAAAATTATAATTTTCAAAATTTCTCAACAAAAATCGAGAAGCTATAATATTTCGATAGACTAAAGGACAATTCTTGAATACCCTCTAATACAAATGTTCCTACGAAAACTAAACCCGAAAAGGTGCAATACTGAACATTTCAAAATGAAAATTGATCTACAGTGGTAACTTGACATAAAACTAAACTGTGCAAAATTTCGATCTATTTTTTTAACTCTCTTCTATATAATAAATAAACGAAAAAATTGAAATAGTACTTTATTATGACGAAAATAAGTGAAGAATTATAAAATCATTGAGAAATTCGCTAAATTTGCATCACGTTAGTTCACGTTTCGGCAACACTCTCTTGTAAGGGCTTTCACGCAAAGTATGCCTTTGCTTGGAAACAAGATATAATATGCGGTGCACTGTCATGGAAACGAATGGAGAATTGTATTAGGCGAATTAGTGTAGAGTATATAGGGATCGGCTTCGTTCGGCTATAATATGTTTACTTGTTTTCTGGAGGCTGTATTGTAAGAATAAATGTCTTAATGGAACTGCTTGCTTCGTATTTAAAGTATTTAAAATTTATACCCGATGAGCTTCATACACATATTATCAAATCCTTTATTTCATCGTTGCATAGTGATGTTTTTCCTTCCTTATGGAAGGCTACTTACATGTTTACGCTTTAAAAAGATAAAAATGGGTATTCTTTTCAATTCCATAGAATCATAACCAAACTTAGGTCTCTTAGCCAAAGTTAAAAAAAAAAAAAATATTTTACTTTTAAAATAAGGGTTCGTGAAAGGTTATTGGTTATTAGGAACTCTTTTAGACCGAAATTTTCCAGAGTGATGTTACCGGGCTCAGCTTACTCAAAGAGGCATTATAAGCTACCATGTTCAACATTGCATTTTAACACGCTAGGTAGGTGTAGTGTTACTATACCAACAAGTGCATTACGGCTGAGAGGTTAATTACATTAAACGGGTCCATCATTGCAATGCTATGCTCTTTCTTTTTTTAAAGCTTCATGGTATTTTCATTTCTGAAGATATTTGTGTTTATGCCTTTATGTTTGGTACTTTCTTTTTTACACGCAATCTATAGTACGCGCTACGAAGTTACCCGAATTACATTGACAGTAAATGTAAGTTTTCTATCTCGGCTTCTGTGTGGCACTGATTTAGGAAATTGAAATGTGCTGGACGCTTACTCAGTTTTTAGTTTTCTCAGCTATCCAAGAATAATTTTGAGTAAAACGTACCATACCACGTATAACCATAGTTCTCATATCATATGATTATTTGTTAAAATCAGTCCAATCGAATCACTTATAAATACAGAGTTAGCAAAGTGCTGAAATATTTTGCTACACACGCACTTACTTTGTCATACTTGTTGGTATACGATTTGAATTAATTTCAGCTTAGTTTATCGTCTATTTTGAGGCAGCCATTCTGGCACCGATTCTTCTCTTCTTAATAAATCCAAAAGGTGTTTGCAACCTACAAAAGTCACTAACAGCTATAGGAAGATTCACAAGATGAACAATATAATGCTTGTGGTTAATTAGACAAATCGCAATAATGTCTTAATAATTTGATTTAGAAAAGTCGAGACTGCCGCCATAATGGGGTGACAGGCTTATAGCTTAGTTTTATAATTAAATGATATTTTAATGAATTAAAGTCAGAAAACCAACAACGAGTGGTATTAGAAGATCATCATTTAAACTCGAAAATTGATATTTTAGATATCGAATTCATCTTGTTTCGAAGCAAGTTAATTTTCGTTACTAATTTAAAAAGGTTTTAATCAGTATCAACCAATCAAGCTCTTGAGAACATTTTGGTAACATTTTTTTCCCTCGAAACTTAAACTCCTATCTAAAGGAAAGAGATTTGAATCGATTGATGTTATAAAAGATAATTCGAAACAAAAATTGCACACGAACTCCAAACATGTCTATGAAAATCATTGCAGCGACGTTTATTCCATTTTGCACAATTTCCTGCCTTTTTTTTATAGAATGTATAGCTTTGAATCAATTGGCGGAAATTCAAATTAGGCGGCATTCAAAAATCGCCCTTAAAGCATTGCAGTATCCTAAGTTAATCATTAATTTCAGTTAAGGGGAAATAAACGGATAAATCGGATGTAAAAGACAGAGCCAGTGTATTCTGGCTTATCAATCAATGATGATTGATGGGGCAATGTATCGGGAGTATTATTAAGCTATGCTTAAAAATTACATCAATTTGAAGATAATTTCATCAGAAGTTTATGGTTTCATGCGCGCTCTAGTCACGAATATAAAAGGAAGAGAACGTAAATAAATACTAAACGAATTCAATCCCTATAGTACTATCAACATATTGACACAATTTACGAGATACTTAACACACAAATTGCCACTTTAGTTGGTCCCATACCTAAAGCAGTATGGAATATCTTCTCATATAAACGCCATGATTTTGTTCCCCAAAAAGATTGTAAAGTGACATTTCTGGCATTTCGAGTGCAACTCGAGTTTCACAGCTTTACGACTTTGTTTAGCCTGGATTTCAAACAATGACGCAAACAACAACAACAACAACAACAACAAGTATAACGAACAAACGTATATGCTTACGTTTTCGAGAACGGTATAGAACATAAGGCAACAACAATAATAACCACAACAGCAACAAAAACGAGTAAAGCAAGCAATTGAAGCGATCAAAGAGCGTAAAATTATGTAAATTAATTTCACGCCTTTTTAGATAAATAAACCAACAGTCGGTATATTCTTCATATTGTTGGCGCTGTTGTTGAGTGGGATTTTTTTCTTACTCATTTTTTTTTTTTTTTTTGGTTTTCTGGCTAAACAAAAAATTTCCATATAAAGTAAATAAAAAAGGCAATTTCAAAACGTTTTGTAATGATTTAAACAAAAAAAAAAAAAAAAAGTATGTGTTTACGTACCAAACGTTTAATGACAGAGCAAAGCGAATTTTGGGCAATGACCAAGATATTCGGTGTTAGGTATTAAATTTAACGTTTGTATATAAAGAGGTGTAAATTTCCTTTCTATTCTATTTGAAAAACAAAAAAAAAGAACAACACAAACACAATTACAAAATTCTATTTTTGGAAAATAAGTAAATAAAAAAAAGCTTTAAATTAAGTTTAAAAAATGTCTGATATTTTTAATAACTAAAATACTTTAGAAAAGTTATTTGTCTTTTGTCATCTTCTCAAATATAATTGAGAGAAATAAATGGACTCTCTATAAATAACAGGTCGCATGATTGCTTTTTGTTACTCTTGTTGTTATTATTTTATGGGTTTGTTTATATTGTTTAAAAAACAAAAAAACAACATCTAACAATTAATTATGATTCTCTATAGAACAAGAACATTTTTAATTGAATTTTCTTCGAAAAGGCAACGAGTACAATATTCGATATGTCAATGCTTGATATGACTACGTATACGTGTGTGTGTGTGTTTGCGCATAGTGCATGAAGAGCGTGTAGAGTAGCGTATGTTATAATGTAACCATAAGAGTTTTTCATCTAATGCACACACAATTGAATGCTATTTGCTTACGAGAAATATTGTTTAAAGGAAAATGACAAAGTTTTATTTGATTGCTTGCGACCACATATGGGTTTTAGAGCGAGGTAAGGCAACCAAATTAGATAATGTCACATAAACGTATATACACATACCATATATGCAACAGATAGACATCTATATATATACACCTTAACATAAGCACTTGCATACATTTTGCAAAGCGACGTCGTCTTCGTCTTCAGGTATAATCAATTTAGGACATAACTTAAGTACGGAGGATGCAATAAATTCACATTCATATGCGCAACTCGTATGTAGATGTGCTTATGCCAAAAATTTACTTGTAAAAGTCTTAAAAGCCTTCCCTAATGATTTGTTAGATTTGAAAATATTTCAGACTTGCAATCAATTTAATATTAAGTCTTTACATTTTATATTAAATATAAATGAAGATTTTGCATCTTGCTTAGAGGAGTACACTTAATTAAATTAATCTAAAAATTGAGTGAAATTGCATACGGCCTTGTTCTATGTATTATTCATAGCATGAAAGTAAAGTTTTAGTGTACGCTATAGATACACTTTTAAATGATTGATCTGATTACCTGTTTTAACTTACATCATGGCATATTTAAGTGCTAAACTAATTCCAATGGACGTTAGACACCGTCCTCCGGGCTTTGGAACAATCCACAAAGGGGTTCCGCCATTCTCGAAGTGCCAGATCAATCACCTTGGATACAAACCATTGTTTCCCTCTGGTTGGAGGATTGATCCAGCTAATTTTCCAAAAACCAGCCTCAATACTCACCTAAGGGCCGCACCAAACCATCAACCAACAAAGCACTCTTAAAGTTTGTTGACTTTGTCAAAATAGTACAATAAGCTTCCTCGTTGAGTCTACTGATCCCCGAGAACTTACTTGTTCACTTTAGTATATCTTTACTGACTCGGAAGTGAACATCACACCACCTAATTTTTCGGATTATTTGGTAATTGAAAAGACATCGACACATTCAGCTAACGTTTCCTGTGTTCCCAATTCAACTACTACTACGTCAATCAGTCATAGCTAACAACTGGCTTGCCACAGTAGTATTATGATCGTAAATAGCAAAGAACTATAGACAAGAGAAGTCATCTAAAATAGATACACTTCTCGAGCTTCCTCCTACAATCAGAGAAATACCTGACGCCGGGAATTAGTGGTTAAAACGTTAATCTTTATTATCTCTATGGCGGTTATAGCTGGGACCACGCAAAGGTAGAAGATTCGGCCCATTTATGTTCTCTATCATAAATTCCCCAGCCACGCTATAAATACAGTGGAGTCTTGTCACTAGACTTCTAGCAATATATCGATCATTTCGACATTAAATTTAAAAGCACTCATGAAATAACAATTAGAACCCGCATATGCATTATCGCTTTATTGCTTTATGGATTTCTGCCAGTTTATTGGAAGCATTAATCATTTCATAGCTTTAAAGTTTAGGCAGTTTCTGGTTAATAAATGGTGATACGTGGTTTCTACAGTGAAACTATTTGCTTTTACTCAAATTTTTCAAGTATTTTCTTTACAACTACATGTTGAGCGTACCACTCCTATAGGTAATTCCTATATTATACAAAAAGGAAGCCAGTATAACGAATAATTCAACTCAAGGAAATCGGTGTTTAAATTCACGTTAAATATCCAATTCCATCAATCGAAAATGCATAATTTCTTACCTGAAAAACGATCGAGTACACTTCATCCAACTGCATTACATAGAAGGCACTAGTAGGGTGTGGTTCTGTACTTGGCATTGTGACTTTGCTACTTTATCTTTTGAACTTTATATAATATGAAAGTTGCAGAAAAAAGTTCATAGCATCCTGCTTGAAAGATTGTTTAGAGCCACGCTAATACTAACACTAGTAAATCATGCTGCAACGTATGTAAAAAGTGCATCAATTTAAAACAAGAAATCTTATGACGTTTGTTAACTCAGTTCCAGATAACCGGAATTTTGGGAAAAAGGAAACTTTCTTAGGAGAAAGTCATGTAGAGATAAATAGGCTGGAGATCCTATTAGTTTTGTGTTTTTAGTCATTTTTTTTTTATGTGTTAATTTTTAAGTCGTCAAAAAATATGTTTTAAAAAATGGAGAATAAATAATGACTTCAAACCGGGCCAATCAATTAAAAAATAAATTATATAAATAAAACGCAAATATCAATATTCAATTGAAGAAAAAAAAAATGGTTTTTAAAAAAATTATTTGATTGATTATGAAAATTTTAATTTTAAATACACATTTTTTTTATTTTCCATTTTGCTCATTTAAATTATTTTTACATTATTTTGCACAATTTTTATTTTTTCATTTTTGGAAATGTCGATTACAGAGACGTGAAAATCAATATTTGCGGTTCTAGCTGCAGATATGTAAAGTAAGTAAGTAGTCTCGGTCCAGAATGTAGAGCCCTTAAAGATGCCACGCGAGAATGGTTCCAAGTTTGCTATATTTAATTAATTTATTGAAAATTATTTTCTTTTAAATACTTAAACAGTTGTTTAACTTCCTCAAATATTATTATTCTATTACCTTTC
>KK351181.1:35609-73625 GCA_000671755.1 Glossina brevipalpis
TCTCCCCCCCTAAAAGAAATGATCGAAAAAAAAATTATCGAAAACTCGAAAAATGATCGAAAAAACTAGTCGAGTACTAGAGTACTATAACCCGTTGATTTGGTTCTAAGTCGAGTACAAAATTTTGCAATAACGCAATATATTTTAATTGTATTTTGATGCGTAACTTTTCGAATAACAAAATTATTATACTCTAATCATTTGTTGCAAACATTTTTTTCATCAGTAAAAGACAAAGAAACTTTTTACGTTACCGTGAAGGAGATACACATTCAAAACACAGATCGAGTTTGTTTTTAACTTCTTTGGTTTTTTCTTCGATCATTTGAGTGTTCATGGGTTTAGTTAGTTGTCAATCAAATTAGTACTTAAATTGCCGCTTCACGGCGAAATCAAGCAATGGTTAGCGAATTTTTTGTTGTTTTTGCTTTGTTTTTGTTTTTTGGGGTAAAGATAATTTACTCGATTTGAAAAGTTTGCAAAACATGATAAGTTAGAAAAAAATGTTTCATTTAATGTCATAAAAATAATCTATCGACTCTTTTGTAATATTCGCATCAAAGTAAATATCCATATAACAATTACATACAAACTTCTGTAATATATCGCATATTTTAGTCACGTTTTTGTACTAAGGAAGAAGTGTACAACAAAATCAAATAAAGTTGACAAAAAAAAAAAAAAAACGTATACCCAGATGCTGGAGAATTCGGTATAAAACTTTTGATGAAATTTGTCTGTCACTATGTGCAGATATTTCCTTCCAAACGAAATCATCATAAGCCACAGCGTGTGGCCGCCATACATGGCCATGACGATGTGTGTTTAAGTATAAGCAAAGTATGTTGACAGCAGTGCTTAAGAGATTTTCACATCATTATGGAGAAAACCCGATTAAAGAGACCGACTGGGAGGCTGCGTCGCGTTAAAATTAAAATTAATGATTTCAGTAAAACAAAGAGAATCGTCCAAATAGTTAACTAAAAAAAAACAGTGTAAGCGAAATAAAAAAAAAAATCGGTACATTTTTTATATAATTTTATTAACCAAACAAAACAGACACATGTGTGAAAGATGGTGAAAAGTAAGCACTAAATAAATATATGCACTAACAAGATGTTGCTTTCGGGTTTTTGTTTTATATTTTTTTTTTCTTTTTCTGTTTTTTGTAATTTTTCCAAAAGAAAAACAAACATGATGCTCTTGCATTAGATCGTTAGTATATTTTACCTTAAGCTTGTATTATGAAAATTTCATATGTAGACGGTATCATGCAAACATGCAAACATATACAAACGTATGCACATCATCTCATCATTAACATTCTTTGCCTTGAAAAATCATCAACATAATCATTATCGTCATCAACATCAAAACATCATCAAAACTTAACAGCAATAAGCTTGAACAAAGCTATCGTGTGTTGTTGTTATTATTGTATATTAAATTGTATGTGCTTCTGTTTTATTTCAAAGCACATTTCATATGCATGAATGTGTGTTTATATGCTACTTACATGTTTGCCATCATACCGTTAGTTAGTTGTTGGTTCAATGTAACGCACCAAAGTTTGTACCGGTGCTTTTGTCGCACAGTACTGAAAGGAATAATACGTGAATTTTGCTTCTTACTCTTGTGTTTAGCATATCATTACGGTCATGCTCGAAAGCAAAATCATCAAGAAAAAGAAAAAAAATTTCTAAGATATTTAGAACGAATTTTGGATACTCATTTCGAATGCTACATTAACCATGCGTATTACTACGTGTATTAATAAAAAGATCGAAAGTTTTTCATTGAAATTTACCGAATTGTTTATAACAAAGATTTTCTCAATTTAAAATCTTCTCGAATAATACACTAAAGCTAGAAAATAAAAAATTAAAAATTTCTCTTTCTAAGAAGTTTTGCGATCTCTCAGGACTTTGTAAACGATAGTCACTAGAACAAATAGACGGATAGATTATGCTAATCGAAGATGTCTTTAATTAATAAAATTTTTTGGGGGTTAGTTGTTGCAAACCGATCAAGAAAACTAATATGATACCGCTGCTCAATTGCGTTTATAAAAAAGAACATCTGGCAATCGTCTTTAACAATGACAGCCAGCAGCGTGTGGAACTTTCCTTTTATATGTTATGTGTTCTTTTTTTATGTGTTAAAGGTCGTGTATCGGGATTTTTGTTTCCATAATTTTATAACTTTTAGCGCTAAATTGGTGAAGGAATGAAAAATATATTAAGTTTGCGATAACATGTTATCCCAACATTGACAGTTAATATAAAATTATTTATCAAAATTTATATAAAAAAGATTACAAAAATCACTTTTTTTTTTTTAAATCGGGTAAAAAGAAGAGTAAATAAACACAAAATATACGAGAATTAAATACTTTTTTTTTACTAAACTTCGATCCATCTTTCAATTTTCGTTCAGCGATATGTCACTGATACGAATACTTCAAAAACGTTAGTTGTTCTCATTTTCAAAATGTTTCCAGCGGTAAATAACTGACGAATTGCGAAATCGCGAAATCATTTTAAAAGCCTAAGAAAAGCGTTTCTTTCAGCATTTTTTCTTGTTTTGAAAGGAATAAAAAAAAAACACGATAGAATAATAATAGTCAAGGAAGTTATTAAGCACGTATTCCATATATCAAATAAAATAATGTTTGAAAAATATTAAAAAATGACAACACCGTCACTTTACAGTTAAGGTCTCCTTCATTTAAATGGCTTTAGCGCAAGCAGTATAGCTGGTGCAAATTTGAAAGATAACCTCATTATCGAGACCTTGGGAAGAAAGTTCAAGGCATTTTAAAAATATTGCTTTCCGTATTATTGGCGAGTATTTCCATGATAAAGTTCAATGTTCGATCCCAGAGAAGTGGCCTTCAATGCGACACTTAAGGTTTTGATACTCAATGATTTGATTCCAAACAAATTATTTGAATGCAAATCTTTACTGAAATATGTATGCATATAAGAATTGAGCTCCATTTCCGAAGCTATAAGAAAGGGCTAACGACGCTAAAGTGCAGAAAGATCATTGAAGTATCATATCAGTAAAAAGGACATCAGTGCAGTCTGCAACAAGGTTAATAGTTGATATCTGGCAGGATTATGCCATGACATTCATCACGGTTCACGGGACAAAATCGCAAATTCGGGTCTATAACAACTCGAAAGAAGCTGCCAGGGCAGATCAACATGAAATGTGCTTTAGCATGCTTATAATTCCAAATTGCTTATGATTTTTGAACTACAAAAATCTTTTACAAATTTATATTGGATATTGAAGGAATCATTTGAGATGATAAAATATGTAAAAAAGTATTTACAAAGTAAGTAACTCTTTATTCTTTAAACCGAAATTATATCAACTTTACTGGACAACTTATTCACAAGACAGAATGTATCATCAATTGGATTGAATTGGTGTTAAGAGAATTCTAGGAAAAGCCTTTGAGAAAACTTTGTGTTCGCAAAAGTCATATAACCATAAAGTTTATAATTATATATGTATGTTACATTAATTTCGGCTAACAAAGAAACTTTGAAAATTTCAAAATTCATTAACAATCAAACTGTAGCCCCTTTTCGCATTAGGAACAATAGTGTAGTTTGTATCTCCTCTATTAAGCTTAGTACTTTTTATACTGCCTATATGTTTGTTATTTTGTGACTAGGTGTAGAAGCTATACCAATTGTCAAGCATACTCTGGGCGACATCACAGACACATCACAGGGCACCTTTTTTTGGGCTTTTTAGTAACTTCACCATTTTGTTTCGTAATATTGAAGTGACAAAATCACCAAAAGTATGCCATGTATGTATTAAGTGAATATTTCGGAATGGAAAAGGCTTACGCATAATGACTTTCAAAGAAATAAGTTAAGAATCCAATAACTTCTTCTAAGCCTACTACTGTAGATTGTCTCTTACTATGAGCGGTGTAAATGCTTCTGTCAATTTTTTAATGCTCTTTAGTTCTGTCATTTCTGTTTTTATCTTATACTCGCATACTAACTGTACGATAACTTTGGATTCGTTATGCTGGTTTTTGTTTCTTTATCCCGAATATATTGCCCGTCAGGGTATTGTTAGACAGTTGATGCATCATTGTCACGGTGGCACTTATTGTTGCTGTTTCTTGTTTTGAGTCAACAACGTTTTTTTTTTGTTACAGTTTCCTTTTCCTTTTTTGTTTTTTTTTTTGTTTTTTGGACAAAATTAAAACAAAGCACGAATGAATAGAACGGTTAAGCTAGATTTTAAGGAATTAATAAACGTGGGTTTTTTTTGGAATTTTTGTTTGTGCTTTTTTCTTTTTTTTTTTTAATTTCTTTACTTTATTTTTCGGTTACTGACAATGACTTTCAAATTGCTGATAAAATTGACCTCAAAATGTTGGCACATCAAAATTCAAAGGACACTTTTTAATAACAATCATCAAAAACAGCCGCTACTTACATATACAAATACAGAGTAGTCCTTAAACGAGCAAATGCTTGTACGAGGGATCGTTATTAAAAAGCGTTACATAAAATCTTGACCATCTGTTGTTTGTTTATCATGTGTGTGGTACGGTGCTGCTCCGCTCTGTCCGTTCCTATCTATACCGTACTCATGTACGATTTTGGTAGCATTCAAACGTGTTATTGTAGATTCCAAACATGTTTTAACGAAAATTAAGGCAATCTCAACTATAACCATTTCCTTGAGTTATTTTGTCCTCTAACAGCCGAAGGCAACAAACAATATCTGACCTGTTAAAGTTTGAATGATGTCCATTTTATTTGTCTTTCTCTCTAGCATATTTGCTAGCGGTATGAAATGGAGGTTATGGGTTACGTGTGAAGTAATGTTTCTTACTGACTAACTTACAAAGGCAACATATTGTTTATTTTATATTTTTTTAATAGGCTAAGCATACAAAACTTGTATATACATGCACGCGTATCCATTACTACATGGCTTTATGGCCAATAAATCAGAATTTATTTGCAACAAAAGCAAATTAAAATGTTCAATAAATTCTTTAAGTATCTATTGGTAAAGAAAAAAATAAAAGCATCAAAAAGAAAAGAAAAAAGGCAAAAGAAGCAAAAAAAAAACAAAAAAAGCATAAAATGGAAGAAAAACAATATTGAAACATCTTTTGGCGACATGCCTGTTGAATTTTGAACATTCCTGCCGAACATACCGAACATACACATGCCTGCACAATGATATTAGTTTTGAATTGTGTTACGTGATAAGCATGTTTGTTGGCCGTTTATCAACGTGTACTTCCATCGAAATCTATTAAAAAATTATAAGTTAATCCCTGAAGAAATCAATAACTAAGCGAATAAATGAATGATTCGTATTGACTGTTATTGTCGTGTGTTATTAAAGCAATTTAGTACAAGAAAAAGAAAAAAAAAAATAAGTAAAAAATTTTTTAACAGACAAATTGTTAACACGTGAGTCAATTATTAATCAGGGAGTTTGAATTTGCATCGATTTGGTGTTTGTTTAATATAATTTTGTTGTCGCTTTTTCACTTAAATCTCAATAAATCTTTGCTTTGACTCTTGACTTATTTTCACTAAAGGAAACATTAAATTTTACAGGCAACTAGTTTTTTGCGCTTCAGCGCTTTATACATTACACCAATAACTTCGTGCGATACAAAAAACAGTCTCATATACATGGCTTATCCTTCACTTTGTTTAAGATTTGATTTTGGCGTTAGTTCCTTTGGTTTTTTGTTTTTTTATTTAATCCATTTTCTTGTTTTTTTTTTTTAGTTTTTTGTGTTGTGTTCATGTACATGTGTTTGTTTACCGTACACGTACATATTTGAATGTCAGAGATAACAAATGCTTCCCTAGGGTGTCATCGATTTTCGGAAATTCCATTATGTTATTTCCGGTTGGTGTTGTGTCGCCAGACAACCAACCAGCTAACTAACCAACCAGCCAATGCTATGAACCAGAAACATGCAGATAATTTAACCTACCTGTTTGTTGTTGTGTTTCTTGCGTGTTTTTTTTTTTTTTTTTTTTTTTTGCATTTGGCGAAAAGTTGATATCATCTGAAATGTCAATGAGAAGACACAAAAAATTAAAAACAAAATATTTTTTCTTTTTCATAGATTTCAATACACATCAACGATACTTTTGTTTTTCTTTGAAACGCATATCCGCTACGATTCTTATGTCTAATGTTATTTAAATTCTGAAATTTTTTAAACGCACAACTATTTTATTCATGTTTTCAAATAGCATTCGATATAGAAGATAAATTTAATTTTTATTCTTAAATGAATTCTAAAGGTTTGTGTTCTGCACACATCCGAAATGATTGCAAAAATTCTGCATCGATTCGAAATCAAATTAAATACGATACATTTTCCAAAAAGATAATATCTACTAATCAGCAAATTGCTTGTCCATTATCTTTGTCAATTTTTACGAGTTTTCTTTCATAAGTTTTACAAGTTTTACAAGTCGAAAAAGAAGTAGTTTCCTTCAAAGATAGTTAGTCTTACGCCACTTTTAGACTTTTTTTTTTCATACAAACTGTTTTGCAAAAACCCTAACAGGCGGAAATCTTAAGAAACAAAGATATTTCGCGAGTGAAGAAAGATTTTTCATTTCAAACTAATAAGTTGCTATTGCACAGCATTCAGTCTATGATTGTTATAGTAAAATATGTAAATTTTTCGATTAATAAATTAGAATGTTTTGTTGAGTTTTGTAACGTTAATTTGGTTGAATTTGTCTCAGTGCTTCTTTCCAATAACTATTTTGTCGCATTGGAAAAGATCGTAAGAGGTTATTCTCCTTCAATCTTCCAAAATATGTAATAATATAACATAATTTACAATGCAATTATCTTTTGCGAAGACCGTTGCGTTAGTATTTGCATGTCTTTAACTTATTTTTCTATATATTCTTGTTAAAGATAAATTGTTAAACTGACTAAGCTTATTCAAGCAAAATTTGTTCATAAAATTTCATGATGAAGGTTCGTAAGACAAATTAAAAAATTAAAACAAACTTATCAGAATAATACAATTATTTGATGGAAAAATTGTCTCAATCAACAGATTTTTCCTTCTCTGTAAATTTTGAATTTCAATCTTGACTTCGACTTGGTAATAGGTAGATAATAGGTAGATAATAAGTAGATAATATGTAGATAATAAGTAGATAATAGGTAGATAATAGATAGATCTTTTCTCGTGACCTTTGCGTTAGTATTTGCATGTCTTCAACTTATTTTTCTTTATTTTCTTTTTAAGGAAGAATTATTAAACTGACTAAGCTTAACCGCATTGCCTTTTTACAAGAAAAACTTTAAGTCTTCCATTAATTTGTCGAAAAGAAGAATTAACAGCGCTTCCTTGTATCAAAGAGAATGCGTATTAAAAGTTTGGGAGAGCGTTATCTAATTTGTTAAAAAAAAAAAGAATTATGTAAGATTGCGTTCGCAAGTGCCCCTAGAGAAACTGAAAAGTAACGTCTTATTTATATTATTTTGAATATCGCACATAAGTTTAACTTTAAAGATGTATTTTATTATATTTATTATTATATTATTTTATATTTATCACAATATATTATAACATTTTATTACATTATTTAATTGTTACGCTTTTCTAAATTTATTCATAACAAAAATATATAATCTTTCGCAGTGTAGTTCACAGGATTGGGAGGTGGCCGTTAGTTGTCTAAGTTGAAAAAAATGGCTTAAACAACTTTTACCTCTATTTCATTTAATACTACATACGTTGTTTGAATGCAATAATAAATTATCTGCTTTAAAGCTGTATTAAATCATTCCGTGAAACTTTCTATAAAACATTAACGAAAATTACCGCAATTAGCGTTTTCAATGATTTGTAAAATTAGTAACAACAATAACAATAACAACGACAACATTTATCACGCATAACTAAAGTCATAAAAGCTGTTTCTTTATATGGTTGTCATTGTTACCATACATCATTGTCAGTGCACAGTTGAGTTGTTTAATCAATTTGTTAATTTTTTTAAATTAAAAAATGAAGAAAAAAAAATGAAAAGAAAAGAAAAGAAAATACATAGGAAAACAAATACACTACTTTTCGGTAATTGTCATCTCAAGGTGTTTTTTTTTTGCAAGTGAATGAATGTTAAGCCCTTAAATATATATATATATATATATATATATCTTATTGTTGATATATATAGTTCATTTATAGTTTTATCTTGATTTTTGTCTCTGTTTGTTAATTCTTCATTGTGAACAAATTTTCGAGAAAAGTGAAATTATTAAGTAGAATAAGATGCATAAAATAAATGCAATGAATGCAATGCCCAGATACATGGACAGACGGATGAACATAGGTAGATCTATTCAATATCGTACATTTATAAAGAATGTATCTATTTTATATCGACTCCGAAACATTTTGTTGTTTCAATAACATTGCTACGCATGAAAATAAAGCGAAAATTTAATTTCATTAACGCTATTGAAATGCCTTCAATTACGTTACATTGATTGTTCCATTCATTCAAGTACTTGAAAATATTATTTGAAGGACAATATCTTTATTTATTATTATTGTCATTAGATGATGGTTAACTAACTAAAACAATTATTTGGTAATCAATTGTGATTCAATCAATTGGGTTTTAAATCGTAGCTACGTTATAATGCAGCAATTTGTCTGGTGCTTCAACATAACTTGACGATAAATTGTTTATTTGCGAAAAGCCAAAGTTAAGCGAGGGTATTTCAAAAAGCCCTTCGATCTAAGAGATTTTAGTGAGGAATGCTTATCGTAACCTAATGAAAGCTTTAAGTTTTAATCAAGAAAAGTTTAAGAGCATATTTGAATTGAATAATTGGTTCACACACACTTGGTCGGCAGGCGTGGTGGATTGCTATGACAATTAAAAGTTTTGCTTATGACAACCAGGCGACTCTTTGGATTTACTAGCTATTGCGAATTTTTTCAATCGTAATATAATAAATTAAATTCCATACAAGTATTAATAAATTGAAACTAATAAATAATTAATGCTCTTTAAAGAAGACAATGATCGAAAAAATCCCTAGATATTGTAAAATCTTAGCTAAATTAAATGATATTATGAAAAAAAGTGTGGAGAAAATTGATAACAAATTATTTTAAAATTCCTTCCAAACTATTATAATAATAATTAATTATTCATGAGTAGGTAATATATTTTTTTGCAACTGAATGATTGTCTCAAATCTTGCGACAGTTGTAAATACATTTGAATCTGAAATACAAAAAATCCAAAGTTAAGTTAAAAATCATGATGCCGCAAAATAAGTGAAGCACAGATGTAGTAAACGATAAATCATGACATTATAATACAAATTAACAAAAAAAAAACTATTGTTTTCTAAAGGCCGTAGATAGCAAAGGTTTGTTTTATGTTTACAAACGTATTGCTCAGCTAGCAGTGATCAGTGTAAATAACATCGACGTATTGGATACATTTCTTAGTGCAGTTGTTAGTCTGATTATCCTATGATATCACATTTATATCCATTTAATAGCGATTGTAATGAAAACTAGTCACAACTGAAATCTAAATATCGTCTCTAACTCATTTTATATTTTGAAAGTGTCTGTCGAGATTTGCCAAGAACTATTGACGGCTGTATTGGGATTGACTTGGTTTCTTTTGAGGGTAACTATTTTAAAAATTAAAAAATAATTGCTCAGTTGCCCACTATTATTTCGAAGAAATAATGTTAAGAAGATTTGGGACATTGCTACACTAATTGCTTTAAAATTCTTCGTTTAAGAGTCATGGAGATACTACAGCTTGAAGTTGGGATTTTCTCTTTTATGTAAATAGAAAATTTTTAACAGCGTATCCCAATTGCATTCAATTTAGCAACATTTCTTTTTATATTTTATTGTTCGATATTTGCTAGGTTCAGTTTTCATTAAATAAACTCATTCACGCAATAACTTTTCACGATACTTCAAGCAACTTTTCATTCCATCCTGTCCCATGCGTAGAAAAACTCCCAGAGAAACGCAATAGTAATGTAACCCAAGTACGTTTAAGCTAAAAATATTTAGAAGCACTTAGTTTTCTTGTTGCCTGATGTTGATTTATTTTTCAGGTAAGTCTGTTACATTACTTACTATCATATATATATATTTATGCAAAATAATGTAATCATTTTTTATTATGTATCTATGCACGCATTTACTTACCCAAAATTGAACTAAGAAATTTAAACTTGAATCACGATTCAAGTGTATATGAGAGTATATGAATGTAACTCCTTTTTTTTGTATTTGTGTTTGATTTTGTTTTAAATTTTGTATACTTTAGAAAGAAACTATGATTTACAAGTGAACATTAAAATGCAAATTACTTTCGGAAGATCCAGACATTCATATACAGTCACTTATGAATTCAGTGGTGCAGGCCATCTACGGCTGGCTTGGCTTTTACCAAAATAATTTTTATGGTTTTTCAAGTTGGTTGAAATTTTATACAAACGCACAGACACATAAGCGTATACTCATTGTAACTTAATTGCTGGTTTCTACAAACCCTATAAATGCAACCAATTCGTCTATAATGCGAAAGGGATGATGATTTAACTACAACAATTCAAGGCATTGCCCCGTAATTCTGTTGTCTTTCATCAAAAGCTTGTATAATTTTATAAAGAACTTACGAAACGAAAGAGAAAGTGATGCGTTGTTCACAGTCGGAGATTAACTTGAAAAAATTTATGTGAGTTCCTGTACCTTACTCTTAGTCATGACTATGCTTCGCAGACTGTAATGTACGTTAGTATAGAATGTACGTGAACCTAAAGTATTTATAAATTTTACGATTTTATAATAAAGCATAATATAATCACTTTTTGTACAAACAAAAAAAAAAAAAAAAAAATCTCAGTAATAATTCTTAATGAAATTGCTCAACTAAGTACTTCGATGATTTTGATATAAACCGTAAAGTACTTGGATGAGTTTTTCCTGTTTTTCACGTCTTCTTTTTTGTGCCTTTTTTTTGGGTTAACATTTTCATGCTCTCCAGCAGAAGATAAGAGCTTTCTTTTTTCTTTGAACAATTAGGATCAATTATAAAATTCCTTACTGCCGATTCATGTAGAATTTTGAGTTGGCTTGGTCACATATGCTCGTTTATCCGTTTTTAGCTCACATGCAAAACTTTTCTGCACTTAATTCAGATCCACACACTAAGCTTGAGAAACGACAGTATTTTCTCACAAAGTCGTCCATAATTACAAAATTATTAAATTAAGGAAAAGTAAACCGGTCATTTATTTTAAAAGAGTTATGGCCGCACAATTTAAAATCTATAGAAAATATAGATTTAAAATGTTAGCAAGAACACTTACCGAAATGGTCTGCAATTTTTCAATGGCATCCCCTTTCTTTCACTTATGAAGCTATTATTTGTTGCAACCAAAATCCTTATGGTAGACCAATGATGTCCAAAACTCACTTCAAAGGACGTATAACCAGGGTACGTTCTCTTTTGTCGAGTTGTCGAGTTCACTACCGAACGATGTATGACTTTATTTTTCCGTACGGTTTGCATATGAGAGTAATTTTTGCTTAACTTGAAGTTACCATTACTGTCGAGTTTTCCCTGCGTGGTAATGCGAAATATGTTAAATTTCACCAAAGATTTCCAACGCGGACAATTATTTTCAATAATTCGTTTCTTTCGCCAATGACGTATCATATTGCGTTGTTAAGTTGGAACCACATGATACCGATATTAGAATATACAACATTTTTTTATAATTGTACCATAAATTAGATCTAAAAATTCTTAAAAATAAGTCGAAATTGATGAAATGGAGTTATAATCACTATTTCTTAGTGCAGCTAACTCGGCACATCTCTTCACTTTGAGTATCTTTGGACATTTTTCGCAATATCGTTAATGGTTATATTATCTCACATATCAACATGAAATCAGATAGCAGCAGCATGGAGGGAGTTGGAACAACCATAACCTCAAAAAAAGGGAGTAAAATATATGAGGTTCCTCTGAATAATCACCATGCACAGTACTATTTAGTCACAAATATCAATCTATTCGAATACAAACTGAATGAATAGAATAAATAATGAATGAATTTTTATTTCTTAAATTTAGATAGGTTATATGTAAGCGAAACTCTACATGGGGCCATTATATTCGACTTATAACAGACGTTTGCTTCACGAACAGGCTAAACATACCGAGTAAGAATAATTTTCGACAGACTTCGAGTGTAAGAAGATTTATTTCAAACTACCTCTCTCCCGTTCTCGGTCTTTCTCTCTCTCTTTCTCTCTCCCTCTCTCTCTGTCTCTCTCAATCTCTTCGTTTTTGCTACCTTTTAATCTTTTTTTTATTCGTTATTAAATATTTTTAAATATAATTTAAAGAAAATTCTTTTCTTTTCATTACGTAACTGAAAAACAAAGAATTACAAAAAAAGTCTCACTTTGATGTCGTTTTTTTTTATAAATTTTAATATTCTGTTACCTTTAAAATATTTTCTCTTTAATAATATTGCAAAAGATTTTCTCTCATGTTGCTGTATTTATGATTTGTAAGCCTAAGGATGTGTTTTACAATCATAATGTAGTTGAAAAACATAAATTTTCATTTGAATTTATGTATAAACGAAAGAATAATATAAAAAAAAAATAGAATTTTTATATACATTCAATGCGTTGCAACATTAAAGCGATACTTATAGATGATGATGAGAATGACGGCAATGATGATGATAATTGTGCTGATGATTATGATGATGAGTAAGATAGCGGTTAGTCAAGCTATGGCTGCTCTAACGCTACTCAAGTCATTGCTTTGCTCTGATATGAAGGCATATAAATTATAACAAAATATTACGAAAAGCTTTTATAATCGCGCTCAAATCGCGCAAAGTATTACAAAACATTACACTTTCGAACTGTTCTGCTGGGTTCACCATTTGCCTGACTGCCGCTGTCTAATGTTCAAAATTGCACAATGCTAAACTGTGTTTTTATCGACACACAAATAATACATGGATACGTACGATATATATTTACTAGCGTTACAAGTCGAGACGTTAGTGAGTGAAATAAAGAAAATATGTTTGCATTTTCTGAGGTTTGACAAGTTAATGCTGTTACTGTCGCTGTCGCTGTTAGTGTTTGCTTTTGAAAAAAAAAGAAAAAAAGAAAAAAAAGAAAAAAAGCAAAAAAGAACGTAAAGAATGCCGGTTTGGTGGGAGAGCAATAATATTTTAACATGTCTGTAAAAAATCGCATCATCATAAAATCTACACATGCATACATACACCCATATATAAATTACTCAAGCATACCACTGCTTCTACTGCTTCTACTGCTTCTATTGCTGCTGATGTTGCTGCTGCTACTTCTGCTGTTGGTGCTGATGTTGCTTTTATTAGTTTTGTAAGGGAAATACAAAATACTATGAATATAGACTTTCTTTATACAATTTAAAAGGATTTTTTTTCTTAGCTCGCATTTGCACAGAAAACCGTTCGCCAGCTTATCGAAAAGCACTTTAAATCTTATTATCAAATTTAAAGTATATATTTATAAGCAATATATACAACACAAGACAAATGATGTTGATTTATTCTGTAAAGAATATAAAAACAAAACAAAAAATTATGACAAACACGTATATTTGAAAATTGATGACTGACCATTAATTTGTTTTTTTTTTGAACCGATTATAACAAATAAATAACAGTTAACGTGACCTCTCTGCATACAAAATTGACCTTATAAAGGATAACTCAATTGTTCTCTCTCTTTCGCTTCAAAAATGCAGAAAGAGTGACAGAGAAAGAAATCGACCGTAGCACTATTAACTGCACAAATATTTGTTAAAATGTCAAAAGTCACATAAACTGTCCATAACATAAACCATTTACTCATACTGAAACATTTGCAACCTATCTGACCAAACGTACACATCAATAAACCACCAATTGAATGTAACGACAGGATACAACATGAGTTCTCATGTGTTAAACTCATACCCTTATATCGCATATTTACGTTTATATGTAAAAGTTCGCATATATGCATGCATATGGTAAACAGACAAATTACTCCGTTATGGTGTTGCTTTGCTATGAATACACTAACCAACCAACCATTCAGCCAAACCGATAGCAAACCACAAAAATCATCTAGTAAGAAAGAATAAAGAGAAACAACAACAAAAAAAAAAAACACAGTGTGAAATTGTGGCTTTATAGCTTCCAGCTCGTTGAAGGGGGAAGTTTTAAGCATGCAAAGAATTATTAATGGTCTCTTCAGCTCTGGACACATGGACATGGCTAATAAAAAAGCTATCAATTTACCGAGAGATACACTAAAAGGGTACACACAGAAAACGAATGCCCATGATAATCAATAGGAAGAAGTGACGGAGGTGTGCGGAATGTGATTGATTTTAAAGCGTTTTTCAATTCGTATCTCATGCCTTGTTCCGAACGAATGTTAACCATACAGTGCAATGATGTTTAACAGCCTCATTTGACAAATGACTTTGCCTTTGCATATTTTAACACGTAAATAATAGCCGACTAACCATATGAGTACCAATTTAAATAAACAAAACAATTATAATCGCTCTATAGTGAATTTTGGATACCTTACAATCGAATTAAGTCTTTTTTGTCAATGTAAATGTATTCATAAACTGACTCTTATACAAAGTACATGAAATTGGGTATAGATTGTGTATGGAAATCGTTGATGAAAAATATTTTTAGTTTAAAGTCCTGTTTCAAAAAATTCTAGCAATTTGGAACTCTATCGGTAAGATAGCAAATGCAAGAAGAGATACGATTTAAGAACAATTAAATCGATTTAAAATCTTACACTGATAAACATCATATACAGAGCAATAGTCCTCTTAATCGCCTTTTCAATGGGTATAACAGGAAAACTATATCCAATAATTTATAGGCCGGTAATTTAACCGACGCCGTTTTTACGATGCGATACGATATTTTGGCCAACCTCCAAATGAATACTTAGTGTTGATTCGTAGTCATTGGTCATAACGGCTCTCACATTGTTTAATTTTTTGTTGGACCTTGTTCCACTTGTTCCACTCTTTTTGACTATGACGGCTTTCCTTACAGACGCAATACCATTATTTCTAAACTTAATTACACATTTGAGATAGACAAATAAAGGAATACAAACGAATTCCAAATCTCATAGCACTCCAGAACAAAAATTTTTTACGAGAGATCTTTTGCCTATTTTTATATTCTTACAGGCGAAGTGATAAAAAAAAATATATATTCGATATTGATTAACAATATCTGATGCATAAAGATCATGAACGTATTGAACTGTTGCACGAAGTAAATCCATGTTGCCATAAAGCCTTTGTAATCATAGAATTCCTTCCTTATAATTAGACTAAGGAGAAAGAAATTGCTAAAAAATTTGTTGTAACTTATAAGCAGACATCAATGAAAATTTATTGCGTTGCCGTAGAAGTTCTGAAAAAGTGCAATTGCATATGTGTTAGTTATAACTTTATGCGCTGAATTTACAGTAGCAATAAAAAGGAGTTAATGACAATCGAAGAGCTGTGGAATTTGCAAATAAGCTCAAAAGTTAAACCTAACAAAAGTTTTCTTTGAAGGGTCGTAATGATAGCGCACTGCTAACTAGTGGCCCTACGATATTTGAATAAGACCGGAACGGCTTTCGCATTAGCTCGAGATGAGTCCTTATGGATCAGTGATCCTCTTTTCGTAATGAGATTAGAAATTCGGATGTGACTTTCGCGCCATTTCTTCTTGGAGAATGCAGAAGTCATGCAGAAAGGTAGTGCACATCCGCCATTAATCCACATTCCACAGCACCACTGCGAATAGGTTGGCAACTGCAATTTCGGCATCTAGAGATCCCGTAAGCGTGTCTCTCCGAGACGGCTAAGCCGGGCCGACAAAATCTGTGTGCCTCGCATCATCATGTCTCAGCTCGATTCCTGCCAGGACAACCGTCACTAACGTTGAATTGCTTCTAGCTTATGTAGACGATTGTTGCTTTACAATACTTTCTGAGCCCAGATGGGTGCGACATACATCATATGCGGGTAAACTACGCTGCTTATCAGTTTTCGCATAGCCTGTTTCGGCTTGTTTACATTTGGCATAATCCTACACGACTTGGTTGCGTTAGCTAATATCTTATCATTAAGCTTTTTTATGTGTCCAGCAAATGTCAGTCTCGTATCTGATTATACCCCAAGACACTTGAGGTTAACAAAATTCAATACGTTGTCTATGGACCTTTATGTCCGGCATTTGGAAGCACTATCAGGGCGACATCATCAGCGTAACCCGCCAATCTCGTTTGGTGCATACTTTCAGCATACCTTTTGGATTTCCTCTATTGAGAATATGTCCCCTGGTAGAATTCTTCTTCAATCATCAGTCGTTGACCCATTTTTGGAAACAACTCTTCCACTGTTCGCATTGAACTCTTTTCGCAAGCACAGCTTTTTCATTCGCCTGATGATTCAAATTACGTAAGTTCCATCTTTTCAATTTATTCATTATGTGTTGTAACGCTTTTTTTTTTGGCTATATCCGTTTCGATTACTATCCAACGGGTGCATCGTTTCGCCAGGGTCAAGGATTCTACAGCGCCATATATTCCCCTTTGGAAAATGAGGGAAGAATCTATCGAATTCATTTTAATGCCATTCTGGAGACTTGCTATTAAAGTCTCTTTGTTACTACTAATGGGGAGGAGCTCTTCTTTATGTGTTCTTCAAGGATTGTTAGGGTTCTGGGAAACCTGTCGAAATCTGTGTTCGGTGAAAAGTAGCAGTTGTAAATTGTTATTCCCGCCACTTCAATTACAACTAAGTTTCGATTTGTTTAATCTGCGTTTCCAGTACTGAGCTTAGTATTTCTTATATATAATGTATATATATATAGATACTTTGCCACTTACATCCTCCAATCACGAGGCCGTTTCTAGCTTTGCGTATGGGTAAATGAGTATTGCAAATGTCTATGATTTTTTCGATCGCAATTTGCATCATATTTGAGCGTCTTTTCCCCTTACCAGATTGACTTGTTGGAACTTAATTCCCATCTACGTCGCGTTTGTTTCGGCACAAACAGTGCACCGCATCTCATTTTTACATTCTGCAGCTTTATGCAAATCCTTTCTGCGTCTTTTGCGATTATTACCGCGATAATTCTTTGTTAAGTGACTCACCTCTAGTCATCAGAAGGATAATTCCCTTCTTTCTTTCTCCCCAACGCGGCATTGAATCCATCTAATTTTGATTTTGATTTGGCCTTCAATAGTATTGCGATTGGTTTGGTGCGACCAAAGTCGTATCTAATATTGCGAACCACGATCTTGCCTCGATTATTTTGATATAGGAGATAGGAGACTCATTAGCGGATTTGTTGTTTTTTCACGTTTATTTATCAAATTGCTTGTGTTTTACATTTCTCTTTAAATACATTTAACTAAATTCTGTGGACATTAGATAGTAGTTTAGAGAAAATATTTTGACAGATTTTTGTGTTACTTTTTTATTGGACTTTTTATACCTACCACTGAGAGATAGGGGTACATTCATATTATCATATCTAGAAGGAGCTTTCAGAGATCCCACAAAATATATATATTCCTGATCAGATTCAAATTTATTTTTAAAATTTCTTTAAATATATAAAGCCATTCGTGTGTTGTTTAGTTTGAGAGTATCTACGGCACAGTTGGTCTAAATGTGAATTAAAAAAAAAATTAATCAAAATGTAAATATATCTATATATGCAAAAAGGCTTATAATTTGTAAGAAATATTGATTTTTATGTGATTGGCGTGTATTTAAATAAAAAACTTGACTTTTTGTCATAAAAAAAATTTTAATAAGAAATGTTTAAATCAACTTATCGAAAAAATTCGACGTCTTTCTCTTTAAGTCACCCCGCATGCAATTTTCAAATATCGTGTTTCAAGATAAACGCGTTTAACATTTATGTATGTGTTATAGACATATTTTCTTTATTATGATTTTATTAATTTTTCTTATTGGTCTGCAATCGCAGCACTATAAAGCTGCCCTTTCACTTTCAAATATTCCTCATGGTTCTCTTTCCGCGACGATTTTTGGTTCGAGAGGGCGCATTTTATTGCATCTATCGAAAACATAATCTCGGTTTACCTTTAAATCAATAATGGATGTTACCATCTATGACATTTTATCACTTGACGAGAAGTTTTATAATTTCGGTACAGAAATTCTATGGTTTGTTGACGAGAAGTTAGTCTAAGTAGATTTCATAACTCTCTTTTGGAACTAAATTCAAACCATTAATGGAATTTTTGTGAACAGCGAAGCAAATGTTAATCGCACTATAGAGTGGACGCCTATGCTTAAGAACTGAGACACGTTGATTGCGTGACGAAGGAGAAAATGTAAAAAAAATTCTGTTCTTACGCAAGCTTCTGCACCGCCATTAAAAATGTATCGTAGTATCTTAACAAATGAATAGGTATGTGTAAAAAAAAAAATGTTTTCAATACATTGATCAGTTCTTGGTCAATTAATTTAAGAAAATAATCCATTAATTCGAGTTCAGTTTGATAACATTGTTCCGTAAACGACTAATGTTTTCTTGTTTCTTCTAAAACATTAAACAAACTTTCCAGGAGAAAGTGTCAAAAGTTGAATAAACATAGGTTCTTCTAATAAATCGATGAAAGAACATTCAAACTTAAAGAAATAAATTATAAATAGTGACAGAGAAAGCGAAAAGAAAAGCTTGTTAAAGAAAGATAAAGTAAAGCAATTTACTAAACAAGAAAAGCCTGAATTTTTTCGCAAAACTAGTTGTATGTCTCAACGTAATCACCTTTTGGCTTTACGCATCGGATTCAACGATTTTCTACTCTTTTAATGCGTTTCAGAGGATAAACTCAAATGGCTCAATGCAGCTGCCTTTCTTATTCAAGTCTTTTTTTAATGCGAAACACTCATCGGTTAATAGTCTTATAACGAGAGCCAAATTTGGAGAATAGGATTTTTGCGAAAATAATTCATATCTCAAATCATACTACTTTATCTTTGCAACGTTTTATGAACGGTTTAGTGTGTTGGCGTGATGAAAAAGGATGTTTTCTTCTTCGTACGCGATCTTTTCTTTGTGATATCGTTATTCAAATCACGCAATTATACTGAAAATATTTTTCTTTTATCCTTCTATATATTTCAAGACAGTCAGTGAAGATTTTGCCAAAGACATCCATGCGTCCCTAATCGTATCCTTTGTTATGGAAATTTGACGTCCGTGCTCATTTTCGATTCTTCACGCAATTCCATGTGTTTCAAATCGACTGTAAGCGAATGCAACACCAATTTTGTACAAAGTTTCTTTTAAGACCAATTTTCTCTATAAAATATTAAGCACAGCCTCATATGAACAACATGAACAATCTTTACAAACCATTTTATTTCTATGATCACCTTCACAAATTCATCCATTCACTTTATAACAATTTTTAGCTAAAGGAGCAGCTTCCCCATAATGTATATTGAGCCTTCATACAGTTTCAATAAGCTTTCACTCACGCAACACGAAATTCAGTTTATTCCATAGCGAAAAAGATAAGCAAATTTGCTTACTTTCTTCATTTGTCCAACGAGCATTAGCTAACCAAATATTAAAAAATTTTATATACGTCCGATATTTGTTTGATCTTAAAAGTATTATTTTGTGTATACCACTCACTACGATGTTAGTGATTAACTCTGAAAATCAGTATAATTTTTCGAATATCACTGTTGAGTTAACTTTTTACTTGACTTTTAAGCCGAACGAAAACTTAGACAATTTTTTTGTAAACAAAACGACTGAAAACGTTATATTTGCATGGCACGAATCTTGAATATTAACCGTTACGAGCAGAGCTTTGTAATTTTTTTTGTTATTTTTTCTAAGTTATCGATCGAACAATATTACAATGATAAGGGCCGATCACTTTTCAATCTATGAACTAAAAACGTAGATTCACTTTTCTATCTTAACACATAAGACTTTGTAGATTGCAGCAACGAAAGCAAACGGGTAAGCGGATCGATAAACGTATAAGGCTTATAGAATCCATAATCTTACACAATAAAATATATTTCATCGAAAATCTGATGCGTAAGCCCGAATATTACAAACCTATTAACGAAACTAATTTAACATCGCTCCTGTCAAAACAGAAAAGCAATCGAAAATTTTTTTTTTTTTTTTTTTTACTTTGGAAATCTTTTAACAAATAAACGCAAAAAAGAAAGGAAAGGAAAGAAAAGGATTTGTTAGGTAATATAGTATTTTAAAGATGATTTTAAATCAGTTTGATGGCAAATTTTTCGAATTGTGCGCCTGAGACTAATAAAATCAACCAAGTGTAACTACAAGTCAACGCACAATGCCACTGTTAAGCAAAAGACACTACATAAGCGGCACCATCTTCGTTCCTTTTATTATAAAGAATGTCCTTTGCATACATTAGATCAGCAATGAAAAGTAACAACAATCATCCGACCAGCAAAAGGAAGTTGTCTGGCATAATGTATGAAAAGCCAGTAAAACTACAAAAGAAAGTGAAATATTTTTTCACAAGATAATTTTTGTCTTTTTCTTCTTATTTTTCTTATTATTATTATGTAGTGAAAGTATTATACGATAGTATATGAAGACAAGAGATAGAGAGAGAGAGAGAGAGAGAGATAAAGAGAGAGAGAGAGACAGAGAGAAAGAGAGAATGATAGAAATTTTGTGCTTAGTAGTCTGTGACCCGCATTATATTTTTTAGCCAAAAAGGGTTACTTGCGCTCGCATGCAAGAAAGACTTCTAAAAAGAAAAAAGAAATTAAAGAAAATAAAATTTTGTTTCGTTGACGATTTTTATGAGGGTTTCTGATTATGTATTAATCACTTTAGTGTTTGTAATTGCTTACTTTAGAATATCGAAACAAAACAACAACAAAAAATTAAAAAGAAATTTTTAAAGTCTTTAAAAACAAAAACGTTTTGTTACGAATAATCTTTCTTTTTTTTTTTTTATCTGAAAACAAAAGAGAAAAGAAATAAATTTAAGAGATTTTCTTATATATTTGATATAAAATAAAAAGCTACAAATTTTTAAAGCCATATGTGTTTACGATGACCTATTAATATTTTCAATTCGTTTGTAGTAATCAAAAGTATTCTTTAGGCCTTATTGGCCTAAGAGTTTAAGAAGCAGAATTTTATAACGACCTCAATTTTAAATATCTGACTGGCTAATCGTATTGACGTTTGCATAAGATATCAATATAGAAGTAAATATAGAATTTTTCATTCATTTTCATTCTCTCATCAGATTTCCTTTTCACTAAATCGATTTGCTTGCTTGTACGGCATTGTTCCTTTTTTTTCTAATGTGTATTAAGAAATTATGATGGAATGCGCAGATTAAACGCAAAAATCTTCTCCAACATTATGACATATTCCAACATTGTCTTGACTTTTCTTTCAAATTAAAAGCATCAAGTCTTCAAAAATATTAATTTTTTCGACAGTTGAGACGATTACGACAATCGCAAATTGATGCTGGCAAACTCGATTTTAGTACAAAAATAATAATAATTTTCAAATGATAGATTTTTGATTTTTTCAACATAGACTTTTTGCTTTTAACTGTAATGATAAAAGATACGTTAGCTTTTAATTGAAAGCCGAAATAAAATTCCGGATATATTTTTTCTGTCATTCAGGATGTTTATAATGGCGATACTTTAACAAAATCATCATCACGCAATTTATTTGTTCATTTCTGTTCTGAAAATTTGGATGTTGAAGACGAGCCGTGTTCTATTCGGTCAAATTATTATAAATGAATGAATGAAATTCTTCACAAAAAGTTGAGGAAATAAGAATCATTTCATTGAAGCAGCGATTACAGCGATTTGAGATTTGAGAGGAAGTCACACAAAAAAACAATATGGATGAGGCTGAACCAGAGATGGCAAACCTTGATTCAACGCCATGTAAAGTAATGCTTTATGCTTGATGAGATTGAAAAAGAATCGTGCTAAATGATTGATTCTATTCTTTATTTTCATCATCTACTCTGATTAAAGAGTGCAACAGAGGTAAAGGATCCAGAATTAATCAATGGCGAAAGCGTCGTTTTGTATTATGATAATTTCAAACCAAACAATTCTCTAATGCCACGGCAGCTCCGCTGCTAAATTTTGGTGCATATTCTATATAGTCCGAAATCGATTAATATTGTCAAGAGGCCTTCGAAAATCTCTGATTTCATTTTTTTTTGTCCAGAAATTCCAGCACTTTTACAGTGATAGGATAAGGAATTTAGCAGCAATATAAATGATCAAAATGGCAGTTTATTGAAAAAAAAAAAAAAAAATTGGTTTTGATTTATAGTGAAAAATGACCATGAACTTTTTCTTCGACACAATATTATTTTGATATATTTTAGCTTTGGAAAATATTTTGGATATTCTGGACATAGTTTGGGATATTATGGAAAACAATAAATTTATGGATCAAATTTTTGAATATTTTTTGATATCATTTACATTTTCTAGCAATTGCAGATCTGCCTACAAATATCCATAGGACAGCAAAAAATTTAAATATCATCAGATTTCATTTCATTACATTTCGATTTCAAAAGAGTTAAAGCTCAAATTCCAAAGAATTCTCATCAATAATTTAAGTCACCAAAAGTATAGAAAACGATGATTTCGAAATCAATAATTAATATATTATATATATATATAAAAGAGTTTACAAATCATATATAAAATTTTTGCTTAGATTGTGTGTATCTAAAATTCGACTTGAGTTGAGCAAATTTGTCATACTTGAGTTGTTTTTGTTGCCTTTTTGCAAATAATTCACTCCCCAAAATTTTTAATTGATTATGGACCAATACCTTTTTATTTTTGTTGGATTTTATGATCATTTTTAATTATTTTTTATTATTAAAGGAAAGGGGCGCTGCCGCGTATGATGGTCTTTTTTTTTTTTTTTCTTTTTTAAGGTATTTTCTTGTTCATTTTGTCCTTTTTTAAATTTATTTATTTTTCGTTGAGCTTTTGTCTTCGTTTTCTTAATCATGTTGTCGCCATTAATAAATCACAATCATTAAAAATGCAAAAATCCAGCTGCGTTTTTCTTTAAGGCGCGTCTTAGATTATTTGAAAAAAATAAAAAATAGAAAATAAAAAATAAAAAATAAATAAATAAAAAAATAAATTTTCCTCATTCGCTTACCAAAACCAACAAATACCAGTTACCTTCGTACGTCACATTCATTATATGTATGTGTGCACGTGTGTGTGTGTGTGAATAATTCTTTATTTTTTCTTTTGTTTCTTAAAAAGGACTAAAGAAGACTATAAGCAAATCTTTGGTATAATAATCTTAAAGTGTGAAAGTGAACACAGAGAGTGCTAAAGGAAAAAAAGGACACTTTACAACCGAATGAATCTAATTAAAATGTAATTATAAATGTAACCATTGAACGGAAGCAAGTAACCACGGGATACTATCGCATAATATTATCAGCTTCGCTGTCGTTTTCGTCGGACATCAGCGTCAGCATCCACCAGTAGACACATAAACCATAGTGATATCGCTGATTATTTTTCTTTTTTTTCTTATTTTTTTTTTTTTTTTTTTTTTTTTTATTATTTAAATGCATATTTTAAAAAAGCAAATAAAGGAAAATTAAATCATTTAGGTTAACGAAGAAAATTCCTCTTGGGGATGCCTTGAAAGAATTCTTTTGTATACGTTTAATACCGAATAGTTAAAACAAAGATTTTGAATAGATGGACCATCAAATTGTTAGATACAAAGTTCCCTCGAGTACTATTGCCTGTCGAGAATTGATAATTCATTACAAGATTTCGAAGAACATTTTTTCATATGTGTGGAACGAAGGAGTCAATTTGAAATATTTGCTGAACCAAATTTATCAGTTATCGAAAGTAGTGTGATTTACTGGCGAACGATGCGTAGGCTGCCAATGCAATAATCGATTTGATTTAAGCGGGGTAAACGGCGACCTTAGATAACTAATAGCAGCAGGGCTACTTCAAGTTATCGAAAAACATTTGATGACAACAGAAATGAAAGCAGAAAGAAAAAGTTTTAAAATTGGAGAAATGAAAATTTTGAAAGAATGAAAATGAGAGAAATCAAACTCGAAAGGTTTAGAAAATTAAATCAAATGAAAATTAAATTTAATTAGGAATAAACAAAAATGTTAGTGATATCATTATAGATTATACATCGTATCGTACATGTGATTGAGAAAACGCTATACAAAACTAATATAACTGAGCCTAATTTTGCTCTGGCTTCGAATCCATTAAGACGAATTAACGATGAAAATATTTGTTATGAGTTATAGGCATAAAACAAGTGTTAAAGAATTGAAGATGATACTAATGATCATCATGATCAAATGTAAGAATAACCACCAAGTGTTGTGGGAACAAAACTATTAATGTTTCTTAATTTTTCCTTTTTTGGGTTCTAAAAGTGTATATGAAATTTGAAATAAAAAAGTTGTTGACAATAATAATTGGTTCAGTAGAAAAATCATTTATTCTTCTCATAAAAGCGTCACGATCTTTTCCTCTCATCTAGCATTAGTATGCTTTCATTTAAAAAAGATAAAAAAAGAAATAAGTTGAAAAAGACATAAGGAAGAATTTCACTCGACAGCGTGGGAAACTGAATAATATTTTGTTCGTTTGTTTTGTTAAAATCATATAACTTAAGGTGATTGATATAGCGGCTGATCTTGTGCACTCTTTGCACTTGCTTGTTACGCTTACCCTGTAAATAAATTCCTATAAACTAAATAAGAGTTTTTCTCTATAAATAAATGTATAAAATCATAGAAACTATATGAGAATTCCTTCGGTATAATAGTTGTGTGATAACGGTTTGAAAAGGTTAAAAAGGATAAAATTGGAAATAACGAAATTTATACAGCACAGTATGTGTTCATTTTGGATAATAATATATTAAATTCTAGATTTACTTTAATTTTATATTTTTAATAAATAATGCTTTAATTTAAGTTTATTCTTTTTATCTTCTTTACGCTCAGGTACACTCATTACTTTTTATCAAAAAATTAAATTTCTTTTGACCGTCTTAATTCCAAGGGAAATCGTGTTTTCATTATAAGTAAAGAAAAAGTATCATTCAATCCGTTTTAAAAGGTTTAAGTGTTAAAGTGTGCAGCTCATTTTCAGATGAACTTAAAAACAGCAACAGAGTTACAACAACGGCACTAACATTCTCAGATGACTCCTTTTGAGGCTTTTGTTTATTTATACTTATTTCGCCATGCGATACTTGAAGTATTTACAGTAAAGAATCTTAAAAAGACTACAGCGATAGAAAAAACGAAAATAAATAAATAAAAGCAAAAAAAAAAAAAAAAAAAAAGGAAAGACTTCAAGCACACAAAAGTCAGTGTTCATACAGCAAAAGAGATAATGAAGATAAGACAGAATCGACCAACTGCTGTTCCTTTGATATAAGAAACTTCAATAGAAATTAAAACTATTGATGTACTCGTAATTAGATATTTAAACAGGAAGCACAAAAGAAAATCTTTAAAAACAATGAATTCCTTAAAACGAAAGCGAAATGTGTTTAATAAATTCTTTTATTTAGAAATGTTTTTTAAAGCTTTAAAATTAGTTAAGTTATTTAAGCATTAAAAACTTTAATGTCTGTTATATGTTAATAGAAAATAGACAGCAGTTAATAGAAAATTTAGAAACTAAGGGAAAGTTATTTATATATATACATATTTTTTTTTAAATTCTTGTTTTTAGAATTTTCCCTAAAAATAAGGAAAAGGAAATCAACAGAAGCAAGTAAAAATTGATCAGACTGTTTTAGGAAAATAGTCCGAACCGGAATATTCAGTTGCACGTGTAAGAAGGGTCCCTGTTCATTATTTTATTTTATATACAAATATATACGTATATTTATGTCTTATAAATATATAGGGAAAGAACAAAAGGGTCAAAAAGTTTACTTACGCATACATTTACAGCCAATAATAACACATTGATTGCTAACGAACGAACCCACCACAACAGTAAAGTCAAAGTATTAATTGTGTTTAACTAACTCGGTATGTGTATGTATGTATGTATGTGTATGTGTGTGTGTGTGTGTGTGTGCATGTTTGTGCACACCATAAAACTCACCATAAAATGAATGAAAAACAAAGATATTCATGTTGGAGGATAACAATCACGAGCACATAACGATAGACACACGTATACACGTATGCACATATGACGCTACTGTGTCTTGCACACAGGATAGATGTAAGATATGAGATTCATTTAACATATATTTCAAGAGTCCTAACAAAGCTGAGCGTCATTTGGGAATCTGAATTTCACATTACAAAGGTTACGGTGTTATACCTGCATACGTGTACACATACACTCAACCATTCAACACTCAATTTATAAAACAGAAATTGTTGCCAATAGAATTGAGTGCGAGCGAAGAAAAGGCTTGGGTTTAATTTGTCTTTTTTTTTTTTTTTCTTTTTGTTTCTTCTCATTTAAACGTATTACTTTTCTTCTCGGTTATTTTCATTAACTTCGTATAAGTAGAAACGCTAATCAAAAGGGGGGCGGGCTATGCGTGTTCAGCAAAGAATACTAAAAATCGAAAAATTCGTAGCTCAAAATTTAAGCTTTTACTGTAAATATATATTAAAGATAAAATTTACTTTAAAAATGCATTTAAAATCAATCTCATTAATCTACTTTTCTTTTTCTCGAAATATATGTTCAAAAATTGAAGGCAATAGCGTTTTCGAAACAGTCATTCCTGCTTACCTAACTTTGTTTGATTTTTCATTGCAATCGAAAAAAGAAAAAATGATAACAAACTAAGGGGGAGGGGGGGTTTGCAAGGAAACAAGAGAATATTTCAATGAACGATGATAACTAACTGTTAATGCTTGTAGCTGAAGCGACTAGTCAAGAATAAGTGCGTTACAAAACATTATTCCAGACGTTGAAAATTCTTAGAAGAACGTCCTTGAGATGATCAAGCATAGGTAGTAAAAGAGGCTTCACTTTACTGTTGTTCTCCTATGTGTCCTTTGTCTTTATAGCCATTAAATAGTGAATATGTGAAGAGTTTTCAAAAACATGATGTATAGTCAAACTGGTCAGATTAAGTACATGGGGAGACAAACACATATTGGTTAACATCAATTCAAGGCCTTACGACAACTAAAGGTAAAAAGCTTGCTTGGCTGAACAACGAGTGCGTTTCTAGAGCGGTCAGGGGCTCGCAGCAGAAAATATTATAGTTCAGCTTCCGTAAACAACTATATTTGATAGTTTCAGTACAACAACGCTCATGTAAAGTTAACCGACCCATTTATAACTAAAATAAAGTTTCGCTATTATTAAGATGATGATAAGTTGCTTGAAAAGTTATATTTATAAATTGTTTTCAATTAATTAATAATTCAAATAAGACAATGCCGCTTCGTTAGAACTATAGAAAGAAGACAAATTAGAATTAATTTATAAAAATCGAGCTGAAAACATATATAAAAATACTGCCTTATGGGTGACTTGATTGTACCAAGTTTTGTTCTAAATATCTTCCTTTCAAAAATGTCAACTTTTTCAATATGTTTCATATATATCATATATGAGGGTTCTGTTGCACTATTTGAGGTTATTGTTAATTCAGTGTACTGTCTGTCAATCATCGACGGGAATAACATATGACTTAAATCGGTATTACGATCTTTTCTCCTTTTCCGTTCCTTATACGTATGTAGATTTATGAGTATATTTTAACTTTTGAAGTTTTTGGTGTTTAGTGTTTACAATCGTTCCTGTTGCTAGTATCACATTCGCTTAGTGTGTATTTAACAATTTTGTCCAAGTATTTATTATTTTATTTGATTTCTAGTCATTTTTGTTTTTTTTTTGTTTTTTTTGGTTTTTTCATTACTTGTGTTGACTGTTTTTGGCGGCTAGACTTCGATATTAGGGTCCGTGAAAGTAACGGCTGCTTACTAAGTAACAACAACAACAACAACAACAACACTAACAATAGAGAACTGCCACGAGCTGGTACCAGTGTAACATAAATTTTATCATTATATTGAATTTTGCTTTGTTGCTGCTGTTGTTGTTACTTTATTTTGTTTGATTTTTGTTTTCATTTTTTGTTTTTTTTTTTTTTTTTTTTTTTGGTTAATTTTTGATAACTGATTTGGGTGTATTTGGTTTATGGACTTAAAAAAAAAACTCCAGTACACCCATACAGTACACCCTCACGCTACATCGGTAAGATAAATTACCTAGATTTCACTATGCAAGGGCGAAAAAATGCACATTTTCTATTAAAATTTTCGTTCATTAAAAAAGCGTAATTGTTGTTGTTGTTGTTGTTGTTGCTGTTGTTGTTGGCATTATACTTTTTTTGTTTTTTGTTTTTTGTTTTTTGTTTTTTGCGTAAAGATAAAATGCAAATGAATACCACAACAACCAAAACTTTTTCTATGATACGCAAAGACAGATGGGAAGAGGCATTTTGTTGGGACCTGCGTTGGGTATGTACGGGTAACTTAAGTAACGTATACGGTAGGGTGGGCGCTAATACTCATTTAATTTTAAAGTTCGAAGGTGTTGAAGATAATTTCTGGGAAAAAAAAAAATATACGAAACGAAATGAAAAAGAAAGGCTTCTATGCGTACGAAAGTGCTTAATATACGTGCAAGCATAAACCAGTACACACACACTTCTTTACACATCTAAGCCTTCAAGGAGACAACGAACGAGATGATCATAAAAATATTTTACGAACGGTATGCGGATGTGAAAAAGAGTAAGAAAAACCAAAAAATAACATTAAAATAAAAAAAAAAAAAAAAAAAACCAATGCACACTGTAGGAAAATAAGAGCGTTGAAGGCTGTGCATAATACCTACCACCATTAAAGATAATATAATGGTGCCAGACATTGTCTTATGAATAAATTGTTATGGAAATCGAATTAATGAATCCAAAAGCGCTTTTATAAAATTCTAGACGATACTCACACGCTTGCATATACGAACACACGGTAGCGTAGACACATACATACACACACACACACACACAACAATGTGCTCACACACACACACACATATATATATATATATATAGTATAGTATATATAGTATAGCATAGAAATACACTTACATACATACATATATACAGTAATTCTATGAGCTACTGCTTTTGCTTTACACTTAGAAGGCGAAAGCAATCTATTGCTTACAATCTTCGGGTAAATAGTTGGAGGTTAATACCTGAGCTTATTTGTTCAACTCTTTCGTTTGTACATAATTTAATTATGTGTTATATGCATAGTGTCTACGTATGCATGTGTGCATGTGCGGTTAGGTTTCTTCTTGCCATAAAAACCATAAATGAAGGTTATTTTTCTTATCATCTGGTTGTCTTGCATTTTTTTTTTTAAATTTTACTCTTTTTGTCATTACTATTTCTTGAGGTTTCCGAGATGAGTGCGTTTAAATTCTTTTCGACTACGCTTCAAGATAAGGTCTTGTACTCATATTTGCTTATTTCATTATTGAGAAGATATAAATTATAAGAGCTGCTTGCAAGTGAAATGATAGTAAGAGTTACTATGAAAAAAGAGAGTGATTTTAAAGCTCAGTCACAGCAATCAATTTTTCAATATTTCAACTTTGAGTTTACAAGAGATTCTTTTGAAATAAAATTGAAAATACGAGATACATCATCATAGATGCTATTACCAGTGAAATTTGAAATGAATTAATATAGAAATTCTTCCTTTAAATTGAAATTCTTTTTACAGCAAATACATTAAGAACGGATGCAATTTATTTGTGATTTTTGCTTAAGCTTGGGCTTATAAACCAAACTGCTTTATTCAATTTTTAGATTAGACATCATATTCGGCAATTTAATTTTTCAACAAATTTATTACAAAGGTTCTCATTTTCACTTATTTAATGTTCAGTTGAACATAAGATTTCATAAAATTTTTCTTTTCTGGAACAGCAGCAGATGTCATAAGTTACTCCAACGGTTCACTTTTATTTTGACTGGCTAATATTAGTTAAAGTAGTTTCAGTCAGCATCGAATAATCATAGTATCTAGAATTTGGAACAGACCTGGCAATTGAATTGAAATTAATTAATAAATGGATGCAAATGAACAAGGATGACTATCCCAAAATTTTGTTATAACAATTCATTCATAAGCTTTTGTAGAGTTTGCTCTTATTTTATTTTATCCATTTTTTTTTTAAAATTATAATACTATTAGCGGCTAATTTCGAATATCTTTATATTAGTTTGGGGAAAAAGAAATCCATTATTTTTATATGAACTTCAGGACTTTGTTTAACATGCATCGGATTGTCCGATTTGGGCCAAATATGCACCGTTTTGTTGTATGATTTGTTGCCATTTTAAAGGTAACTTCAAAATGCCTCTCTCATAGAAGTACTGGTCTCTATTTGCAAAAAACTCTAGTAGTCGATTTTCACAATCCTCCCTAGATTCCAATTTTTTATCATTAAAGAAATTTTGCAATGCATGAAAAAGTTCAATTTATGGCCAAAGAAATCGTTTGTTAGTAAATAATGCTTTAATTAACTGATCATGTGTTTCCTATCCAGTTCTTTTCGCAATATCATCTTAACAAAATTGCAAAAAAAACTCGAAGGAAGCAAATGAAAATTTTTGGATATAAAAAAAAGTGTGTTCCAAGAAAAAAAGATTTTAAAGTTTCCATACATGTTATGAATAAATTTCTTATTTATTTTTGTACAATCTCATGCCCAAAAAGACTGGAATAGCTTCTTCTTTCCTATTCTCCTTCTCCGAATAGTTTATATCAGAGCTTGCCGCTTTTGCTGCTTCTGTCAAAAATAGAATCGCACACTTTACGTGTTGTGAAATAACAGTGAGCGAAGCTAAAAAATTTGTAATCCTTTAGTTAAGTTTACAGTCGAGATGAGAAACTTCGTCAGACACTTCTGATTTCTTGGCGGAAATGATAACACGTTTTTAGCCCCATATCCATTCAATGATTATCTCTACGAAGCTGTACTAACGTCTTTTTTCTGTTGAAAACGTTTTTTCTAAAGGCATCTGTTAGTGTCTAAAGAGAAATTATTAATCGTCAGGTACGATCTGAGATTGTAAATTTCCATCAGAGTTTCATGTGGCAAAGGCAATCTTTTTAGAACGCTTGAAAATTTCTACAATGAATGAATTAGCTTTTTTTTTTTTCTCATATTGGAGAATATTGAAAGCATCTATTAAGTTAATAAAAAAAAAAAATTTTTTTCTGAAAAATTTACGATCGTGTTACACCTAAAAATGTATTTCGAAGAGTGTACAACTTATACGATTGATAAGCAGGTCTAATAAATGAATGAGAAAAAAGTTTTTTCTAAATTTATTTACTATTTTTTAAAGACGAGAAAAACATTAAAAGTCTAAAATCAATGTGGAATTTATATTACAACAGTGCCCACTCAGGCGGTTGATACTATGCCGAATACTACGGTTAAATATTACATCGGGAGAATCCTCTAAACCTTAGCTTAGTTCTATTTTTTTTAGATGGGTTTTGAATTTTACACAGGACACATCTTCACTCTTCAACAAATATGGTGGAAGATTGTTTGCCGTAATTGTAACTCCTGTTATATGTTCGATTTTGCATCGCTCAGAAGTGTAGAAGCAGTCGAACTATGTATGCTTTGGTATTCGATATTCGTTCATATTAGAATCAAGCAGGAAGGAAAGGTAGACATAGCTAATCGAAGAATTAAAGAAGATATCGACTCGTATAGAGCTATGATCGGTGTTTTGTGGAAAGATCTAGTTCACTAAGACACGCTAAAGAAAGTAAATACAGTTGCGAGAAATATAAGCACAACCCCCCCTCCACCCCCCGCAAAAAAATACCGAGTATTTTGATTACAGCTTTCTTGAGATGGGATGATCATCTTCCATGAATGTGCTGTGCTCATATCGCGTTCTATTAAAGAATTTTATTTCTCGTGGTTCTTAATTCAAGGTGAAATTGTGTTATAAACCCAGTAGCTCGATTCCTAAATTTGATCACGAGTTGATTTTGGTGCTACGAATGGTAGAGACCTTTAGATATTAATTCCCTTAGTGGCAGTACTGGCTTCTACACGCAACAGAGTATGACTGTGGAATCGCATCGCGATCGAGTATCTAATACACAAGAAGACTCGAGGTTGAGCGAGATTACGAGCCTTACTAAATGAGACAATTTTGACCTTAAATTTATCGTATCAAGGGATTTAAGCTCCCACGTCCTTTCTAAAGTTTTGTTTGTAGCCTTGTCCAGATGAATTTAATATAAGGAGTATCTTCGAGTAGTAACAAATTAACGAACCCAATAGATGATCAACATTATAGACTATAAGCAGTAGATTATTTTTTTGAATTTTTGCATTAAATTTCGTTGTTAAGTTATATTTGATCCTTAAATTATTTGTTTCATTTATCGAAAAGTCCTTTAAGTTGAACACAATTCATTCGCCTGCTGAAAAATAATAACAGAGTGAAATAGTGTAGGAAAAGAGCATCATATCATTTTATTCATATTCACGATAACGAAGCCCGACAACATGTTGTCGCTGTGTTGTTATCTAATAAAATGTAAACGTTGTCGTGTTGAATCATAATTTCTTTCGGTGTTTTTGTCTACTATTTTTTTCTATTGTTTCTTTCGTTCAGTTTTTTTTTTTTTTTCTTTTTTTTCTTTTTTTTTACATACACCTTTGGGTTTTATGTAAGAACATAGCCATAAACAGACATACACACCTATCTGAATATGATGTTATATGCATGGCTTTATTTCGTAGTCGACAATCCTAGACATTGTCAGAATTTCTTTTGTTAGAGTTTCAAAAGGCTTCAAAATCATCGGTATGCTGATGATTTTACATAAATATGTGGGGATATGGATGTTTTGTGTATGCGAACAGACAAGAAGCATATGCATTGGATACTGTTATGTGAGAGGAACTGTTGTTTAAGCCTTCTTTTATTCGAAATAGATTTTAAATCATACGTCGAATTGAGCTTAAAAGGAACACAAAAAAGAATCATATGAATAGCCTGATAAATGTCAAACATGTTATGCTATGAGCAAAAAGAAATAAAAGAAAAAAAAAAAAAGGAAAACAACGAAAATGATTAAAAATATTACAAGTACATAATTGTTTGAAGGAGATTGTTTTGCTTTTTCATGTACAGAATTGAAAAGCGAAAAGAACTTTCAACTTAAGGTAGGATGTGTTAAACGTTGAATAAATTAACACAGTTTGTGGAGTTTTTCATTAAATCTTTAACTTTTCACTTTCAATTCTTTTAGTTACAGGTAACGGACCGTATTTTTGACATGCACTTTTACTTACATACGCACACACATACACACAAATACACATATATATATACACACATATATACCAGCTTCATGTCAATTTAATTTAGTTTGTCACAAACAAACAAACAAACAAACAAACAAACAAAATCTCCTTGGATATGCGTCTAATAATAATTTGAAGGAAAGGCGTAATTCCATAAGGAATGTATGTCGATTTTCATTAAAACAAATCTTTTCACTTGATCGCCAGCAACAAACTGCCATCTTTATCGAAATATACAAGTGAAATATAGAAAAAAAAATAAATTTCCTTTTCTACTAATGATAATAAATGAATGAAGTAATAATTTGGCAATCAGCTGAAATGACAGGCAGACAGTCCGCTTCCACTAATGATGTTGTTTTGGATTTGAAAGGCTGCTGCTGCTGCTGTTATTTCTCGCATTAATATTTCTTTGCTTTGCAATTCTGTATAAGATTATTTAATTACGGCTCCATTATATAAGTTCGATGAGTAATATTTTATTAGTTTTTGCTTTTTTTTTTGTTTTTTGGTTTTTTTCTATTGCTCAGCGATTAATTGAATATTTTTGTTATTGACGTTTAAGATGTGAAAAGAAAAGTGAAAGAATGTGCAACTCGTGCTTAAGTGCACTACTTGTTACTCAGCCATAAATTGAGGAGAACCTTCTATAAAAACAATTATCCAGTACCTTGACTGAACTAATCAATCAAATTATGCTCAAGAGGTTTCTCTTTTCCCGTTTCAATGGATTCGATATTAGTTAAAGAAAAGTAAAAACATGAAACATTTTCCAACATTTTAAGTAATAAATTTGTCTTTACTTTAAGTAAATGAATTTTCTAAATTTTTGTGTAAAAAAACGACGAAAATTATTACATTTAACTTTAGTGTGAATCTCGAACATCTACTTACTTAGAGTACCCAGAGATTCCGCTTGAAAAATAAATGAATTAAATCGTTGATATATAACTGTTCGTTACAGTTCTTGATTAATAAACTTCGCAACAAGTTGATCTTCCTCCTTATTCTTGATGTAAACCTCTTCGCAAAATTGAGAAGAATATAAAAAAAAAAAAGTCTTTACGAGTTCATTTTCTTCAGTGGACTGGAATAAAACAAACAAGATCTGCACAACATTTCTCATCAAATAAGATTATTATTTTATTTATTTATTATTTGGTCAATATCTGCAATATCTGGTTACAAATCATTTCTAATGATATTTCGAAATGTTAGATTTTAATTGTGTTTTACCTATAATTGTCTTGTTCTTATAATTGCAGACGATGATTAGAGTATTAACAACAAAAAGCGGCAATAAGGCCGCGAACAGAACGGCAAACAAGTGGATGGATGCGCAAAGCGATGCTCAGAAGGACCGAGTTGACTTTATGTGGTTTTCAAAATATGAGGGTTTCTCTCTCTCTGTTGTTTTATATTAAATTATATAACGCTGGCACCTGCAGCTACAGAGAGAGTTGTCTCCAAATTAATGAAAAGTCTAAATTCTTTTTTGATCTCCTATATAAAGTCCAAATGTCACAAACTTAATAACAAAATTAATATTTTCTAATACCACGATGATTAGCAAAAAAAATTAGAAGAATACTTTACTTCTATTTATTCGTGATTTATAGCAAAAAAAAAAAAAAAAAAAAAGAAATGGGTGAATAGGTAGTTGAAAAAGTTATTTTAATATCTACTGAGACAATTGTAAGCTCATGCATATCAATTTTGCTTGTTTAAGCCCACAATGTTCCCAAGATGCAAATTTGACTTGTAAACAATTTCTTTTAGTTAAAAAGGTTACGTAGATATCATTGACGCTTCCTTAAGTAAACAAGTGCATACATTGAATGGTCGTGAAAAAAAAAGAGGCAAACGCTACCCGGCTTTGATTAGATTTAAATTTTTTTCATTCCTTTCCTTTTTTTTTTCAAGAAACAAAATCCTTTTTGTTTAAAGCAGTGCTGCCTTCTCTATTTTTGTAAGGAATTTTTTCGCTTTCATTTTTCTTTCTGCTTCTTCTTAACATTCCATCTCTGTTTTTAAGCTTATGCCCTTTAAAATAAAAAGGTCACTTTCACTAAAGTATCATATAGATTCCCTTTGGCGGCAATGTAAACGATAATTGTATGCCATTTTCAAAGATTAAGGGGTTTATATTTCGTCCTTTCCGTTTATCTTTTTCTACCTAGTTTTGGTGTCCTCTGCGATTTTACAAAAAAAAAAAGAAAAAAAAAAAAAAAGTGTAAACGATAATTGTATGCCATTTTCAAAGATTAAGGGGTTTATATTTCGTCCTTTCCGTTTATCTTTTTCTACCTAGTTTTGGTGTCCTCTGCGATTTTACAAAAAAAAAAAAAAAAAAAAAAAAAAAGGTTGAAAAGAACTTTTCAATTTTTTTTTAAACATTCTCTCAATTTTTTTTTCTTACTCTAACATTAAACGTTTGTGTTAAATACTTTTATTGAGATACTAAGCCTTTTTATTAGCTCAACCTAAGTAAACATTGATCCAAATACTCAAACGTTTTATATGCGTACAATAAAAAAAAAAAATGTAAACGGGAAAAAATTCGAGTATAGAAATTATTCTAAGCAGGTTTACGCGTATTATTCACAAATCTACGAACTGAAGGCATAAGCGTATAACTCGAGATTTCTTGTATTTTCTATTGTATTTGTTTAAAAGAAAAAAAAAAAAAAAAAAAAAAAACAAATTAAACTAAAAAAATGTTAAAAGAATAAAATGTTCAATGCACATGCTTTCGAAGTGTTCAAGTCTAGAATAAAATTATCTTCTTTAGTCTTGTATTCCTTGATTATAGAATAAATATTTGTCTTAAGAAATAGACATGTTCTTGTGATATCATGATTACACAATAGTAGTGTAGGATGAGTCCGATTTATCTGGTTACCAAACTACCAAACGTTTTGTTAAGGAAAAATTACAGATACAAAATAAAGTTCCAAACTGAATCCTCTACAATTGTAAAGTCATAGTTTAGAACAAAAAAAAAAAATGTTAATTATGAGAAGAATGATGAAAAATAAATTTGAAATCGTTTTTATTTTTCTAGACAAAATTTCTAAATCGTAATCGTCTCTCCATAGCCGGAGTAGGAGACAAACAAACATCTCAAAATTGATTCCATTGATCACGCTGATGAATACATATGCACTTCATGAAGTACCTATGCGCCTGTGTTATAGCAGAAAGAACTAAATAACAAGATCTTTCAATACCCTTTTTGAAATAGAAGGCAGTTACGTACGTCACACTGAATCAAATGTTTACAAAGCAAGATCATTTATACTTTATCAATGAACAATGATTTTTCTTGACGCAAAATAACATTTTTTTTTTTATTTAGCTTTGAGTTTTTCAATTATTCAATATATACAGAAGCTGACCATGGATTGCGCAAAATTGCTTTTTCCCACATTCATTATTTTTGTTCTTTAATTTGAAGCAATCTCTTACGGAATCCTATCAAAGTTTTTTAGAAGCTTATGGTGTGCTGATCTATCATACCCCAATTGTTAGTTTTGACTTCAAAAGTTTTGATGGCAATGCCAAAGAACGGCCTGGAGGTACAAAAAGGCTCGGAGACAATAAATTGCAACACTTATTAGACGCAAAACCTCACTCAAACTCACAAAGAAGGTTTGAACAGCTTAACAATTGATGAATCGATTGTTTTTAGTCGTTTTTACATGCGATGGAAAAGATCCAAAAAGGAGTGAAATGATTACCACTCGTATTGACTTAAAATGTCATTTTGAACCGGTTTAACATCGCGGTTTCATTGGTTGCCAAAAAAAGAAAAAAATAAGAGCTTTATGTGACCTATTATGACTGGCTGTACTACTACTGTGACTTTTTTTTTTTGCAACAATACATCATTCAATTTGATGAATAGCCGTTGGTACGGCTGGTAACAGACACAAAGTCATTCTCTTGCATGATAACGCTCAGCCACACCATACGAGAGTTGTTAAGTATATATTGTTGCAGCTCGAATGGGAAATTCTACGCCTCTAGCGTACTCACCATACGCAGTGACTTTTAATTACCACTTGGTTAGATCGATGCAGCATGACTTGCCTGGCAAGCGAAGAAGTGCGAAAATGGGTCGATGATTCGATCACTGCCAAACCAGTATCGTTTTTTCGATACGGCATCGCCATATTACCAGAAAGATAGAACAGTTGTAGACAATGATGCAAAATATTTTAACTAAAATATATTGTACTAATCTTGCCAAATAAATGCTGTAAATTTATCTCCATATATATGAAATAAATAAATGAATGACTTTTTCAAGTGAAAAATTGATCAAAATACATGCAAGCATCTATTACATAACATAGATGTATATATACAG
>KK351181.1:74802-130579 GCA_000671755.1 Glossina brevipalpis
GTGTGTGTGTGTGACCTGTAGTTCATACATATTAATATATATAATAAGCCTAACAAATGCACAAAGGAACTAGCTAATGTCAGTAGGTCTGATAAGATGCTCATAATTAATAGGAATTTCTTCGTAGTTGATTGTGGGTAAATAAGATTCACTGCTAGCCAGATTTCGTTTTTTGTTTTTTTGTTGTTTCGCGAGAATTGTTAAACGAACTTCCCTTGCCACAGACACTACAATTCTCTTCTTCAATTCAAATCTATATACATAAGTAATTGTTTATGTAAAAAAAAGATGGGCAAATAAGTCAAAAATTATGAAAAAAAATTAAAGTAGCGGTTCTCGAGATTCGCTTTAAATCGAATGCAAATTTTTCACTTGTTAGATTTTCTCTATGAAAAAGTATCCATAAATTATCATAAAATCTTAATCTACTGCCATTAATGCAAATAAAAAACAAAACAAAAAATTACTACATATTACGTTATTGTGCTAATAATGTTAAAATTTCTATGTGCTTAAGTGTAAATTTTTCTATTTTACATTTTATATATAAACATGGCGAGGATATGTGAAGATATGAAATTCATTTCATTTAGCCGCTGTGCATATATTACCGTCATTTATATTTCGTTTTTATGCTCTACACTAAACATGTAAATTTATTTGTTTGTATTTTTTTTTCTCTTTTTCTTTTTTGGTTTTTTCTACCATTCAAAGACGGGAAGTATATTCATTTTGTCATTTTGTTAGTAAAAGAAGCTTCAGAGATATATTCTTGATCAGCATCAAATTTAGAATTGATGTAGGCATGTCCGCCTGCACATATGTCCGTGTGTCCGTATGTCCGTCTGTGTAAATTCTGTGGTAAATATTCCACTGAATTTAACGACTTCAAATTTAGCAGAAATATTGGCAGTTCTTGCATGCAGGTTGGTATTAAAAATTGGCCAAATCGTTCAAAGAGTACGCAAACAGTACAACATAAATTGAGAACACCTTTGCTTTTAAGAAAAGAAGTTGTTTTTTTTTTTTTTTGCTTATTACTCATAAACCATAGCAATCTGTAATAATTTCCGGATTTATTGAGCTAACTATCCTGTAGTGTCGGTACAAAAATGGAAAAGATTTACCACGCCCACCTATTAAAATTTTTAATTTTTTTTTTTTTTTATCATTTTTAAAGTCAAGATGGTGGGTATAAAATATTCGGCAGAGCCGAATATAATTTTCTTATTCGTTGTTTTTATTTTTGCTTAAGGATATTGACTGCATTCAAAATACTGTCATTTTTAAGCGCATATTCTTTTTTTCATTGTTTTGTTAAGGATTTTTTATTTTTCTCTACAGTAAACACATTATGTAAATCCTAAGTCAAAACACCAAATGTGCTTTTAAGCTTGTAAATTCCGAGGTTAAGTGTGTATATGTTTTATGTACTTAAATGTATGGTGTGCTTGGTTGCCTTTGGCATACAATGATAAACCTGCTGTAATGGATTTTTAATTGCCCAATGATCTGTGTAATGGTCTTTAAAGGAACATTATCTTAAAATATTTTTTTTTTAAAACTTTTTGATAATATGAATATAATAACTTTTTTATTATAGCAAAAATATGGCCTGAAACGGTTCCACAATTTATGAATTAGAAAATAATTAATGTATTAATTTTATGTAAAAAATGCTTTGAAAAACTATGAAAATTTTTATTATGTTTTATTAAAAAGTGAAAAATTTCAAATAAAACAAGTTGTCAAAAATTTTGATACGCCGTGTAGTTGGGTAGTTGGAGGTTGATTAATTTTGTAAACTGCTTGTATCATTTGAATGTTGGAATATTTATTACTTTCTTCGTTCACCACTTTAATAATCATGACGGTTGGATGTGCGAAAAGCATTCAATTATGTGCGTTCGTTCAATAATGTGTTTTAAATGCAAAAAATTTTTTATTAAAAGTAATCAACAATTACTGAGAATTTTTGGAAATAAAATATCATTGAAGACCAGTATCTGTGTCCTAATGGAAAAACTCAAAGCAAACAGATAAATTCAAGTCCTCGATCATTAGCTCTGAACACTGCTCATGATTAAAAAAGTGTTGAAAACGAACCATCGATTTGACAAAATTCTCAAGAGCTTTGGGTTAAGATAGCTTTTTGAGAAATTAAACGCGAGGTATTTATTGCATTCACATAAAATGCATTTCGCACAAGGAACTCATTTACGAGATATATCCTTTTTCACAACACTAGCATTTAGAGATGATAGTACTTTATGAACATGAAATTATGAATCATTTGTTCGAATTTATTTGACTAATTTATGTAAGTAGTATTTGAAAAAATTTTAAATTTAAATTTAAAGTATTGGAATAAATTTTTTATATATATTCATACATTGGTCGGAGCATTTAAAAATTTCCTTTAAAATAATCATATGAAAAAGAAATTTCGGCGCAGCAGTTCCCGAAAAAAAAATTTTTTTATAGCACATTTTTGAGCGAGGTCCTATAGGTTGTAAATTATAAAAATTAAAAAAATAGTTAACAGTTACATAAAAACAAGATATTGATGTAGAAATTCCCGCAAAAAAAAACTTTTTTCATAGCAACTCTTTGGCCATAATATTAACGTACGCTAATTTCCAACCAACTGTAGCTTCGTAAGAGTTCTTTAGTGAACTACATACAATTTTTTGAAAGCATTGATTTAAAAAAAAAAATAGCATCGATTGTAGAAAAATGGGTTTTATTTTCGAAAAAATCGAAATTTCGGTTATGAAATCCGTTAAAGTAAACCAATCAAAAAAATCTAACTGCTTCATTAGAGAAGGTTATTGTGAAGCTGCAATTGGAATGTAAAGTCAATCGGTTTAGATTTAAGGAACGATCATAATACGACCTGAAAAAAGCGCTCAAAATTTTAAGTATAATAGTTTTAGTTACTTTGAAACAATGAGTCACATAAAGGATTCGATTCTTAAAAAAGCTTTTGGATATCGTCTTTAATTATTTAGGAGTCGCTTAAGATGAAATAATAAAATCGCTAAATAAAGTCATAGTTGATTTTGCTTCCGTTAAGCTTTTCAAACTGAAAGTTGCATACTTCTCTTGCCGGTAGCCCGTACATATATTCTGGATCTTTAGTCTAATTGTTAGAAGGAATGTATTTACCGATCGCTAAAAATGAAGTCGTTTTCCCCAGCAAAACTACCTATTACTTTTAAGTTTGGATCGTCTAGAATATATTCCATATGATTGGAGTTCGCATGTGTAAAAAATATTATCGACATTGCGTACTCGCTCATTTTTAAAGAAAATTACGAAGTGACTCTTATCGCTTTAGTGATTAGATTGGAATGGATGATCTGTTTAGATTTTTAATGGCCTATTAGTCTTCAGTAAAATATTAGCCGTAACTAGGAGTCTAAAAATTACAAGCAAGAATCAAGATTCAAAACAATATCAGTAAATATCTTAAACAAGTATTTTGGATTCCATCACTCATGCTTTCATTTTGTATAAATCGATATCTTAACGTAATTTTTGCTGCAGATAGAAGAGAATTAATGGCTCTGTTTAAATCAAATACTCTTTCTACGAATTTCTAATAAGCATAACGATATCAAGCCATTTTGGAATTGCAATTTTTAACAAGTGAAAAGTTAATCTTCCATAAGTGAATAGAAAAGGATTCTAATCGAAGATAAGCCGATCGGGAAGAACACCCTACACGTTTGGTAAGAATGCATTAGAAACGCCTCTTTCTAGGCAGCTTAACGCACTAAAATCTTCTAACAGTTATTGGAATTCTATCTATACCAGAGAGTTACAAAGCTCGCCTGAACAATTTAATTGACTCTCTGCGCGTCACTCAGAACTGAACACGCCAATCTATCATTTATTTCCCGTTTCCCGTTTTGCACAAACGTATGAATGTTATTAAGTCAATGGAAACCACATGTCCAAGAAGTGTTCTTATTAGTTAGAAATTGCACAGACTTCATAATATTTGCGTTTTTAGACATATGCAACATCATTAAACTTATTCGTAACTGCGTTATTCCTTAACTGCTTGTATACTTTTTGTTTACTTTATTTGATGGTCATGCGATATGCGAAACTATCTTTTTTGATTTCTCATAAGCCCAAGAAATTTTTGCGTTGTCTATAGTTATAATATGTTCGTTTATACGCAAAACTTTATTCTTCTTTTGCAGATAATTTGCGCTTCATTGGAAAAGTGTACATAATACGTAGCAAATCAGATGAATTAGATCACGCGAACAGATCTAAAATATTTGAATGTTACTTCCCTGTACTTTTTGTTACTTTATCGGCGTTAAGATTAATTAATTAAGAAAATTTCTTTCTCTCTCCACAAAAAACTTGATGGTTTAACTTTCTAGTGAGTTTGACTTTAATAATAAATTTGGAAACGAATAAGGTAGCTCGAGTTACCCTGCAATATAGTGTCATAGTTCAAGCTCCCAGTAGTTAGACTAAATGTTATTCCTTTGAAATTAATACTTATATTGCTAAGTATTTAATGAATGCAACCCATCTTTCCATTCAAAAAAAAAAAAAAAAAAAAAAATTAATGAGAAAAGAAATCTCTCTACAGATCAATTGTACAAACGCAAGTAAACAATATTCGATGGTTAAGTGAGCAATAGACAAATTAAATCAAGTTTGACCACCCGCTCGCTTTTCTTCAATCTCTAGCAATTTTTCAATAGTTTCTTCCTAAACTGAGTCAAAAATTTCGTCAGCACTTTCATTTAATTAATTAAAAGTGGAATTTGACGAGGCATCTTATAGTGAGTTAATTTACTTTTCACAATATTTAATTCAATCAAAAATAATCAAAAATCTCCAAAATCGTATATTTTTTTTAAGGTATTTCGATGCACAAATTCGTAAGCCCTAATTACGTTTAGTAAGGATTCTTAACAGTTAACTCTGCTGTTCGACTGGTACAATTGTATACAATGACCTTTTGTGATATTTATTCGATTGCCTTTTAAAAGAAAACCTCTCCAAAACTAGAAATATGAAGTGCCGTTCCGTTAACGAGGATGTATGAGTATGAGGCTAAATAAGATTTAATTGTGCGCCTTCCCTGAAATGTTACACCTTAAAGTAAAGAAATATTTAAGAAAAGTAATATTAACTGATGCTGGCTGTGTAATGATTCTTAAACTTCTATAATGACGACAACATTTTAATTTGCTTTATATAGTTTTTAGATCATTTTCCTGAATATACTTGACAGCGAAAGAAAGAGGAATTTCCTGTAGATTTTATTCCACACTATTATTATTTTAAAGATAAAGAAGTAAGAAAAAAAAGAAAAAATAAACATTTATGTGGTGAAAAACGACAACAGCAACCGTATCGGCACATAAAAAAGAAAATTAAGGAAATTAGTTTTTTCCACATGAGGAACAAAAAGCTTCAGCAGCAGTAACAGTAACAACAACAACAACTTACCAAAATACAGTATAAAAAGTAGAAAAGAAAGAGGAGAATTTATTGAAATTTAACACACATAACATAAAACAAGAAAAATCAGTAGCAATATAGGAGTGATAGTAGTGGCACTAGTAGGTAGGTAGCAGTAGTAGTAAAATAGCATTTGCGCTGGGTAATCCAGTACCAGTGCTGTGTGTGTATCTACGCTCAGCATGCTATGAAGCTATTAAATTAAATTGCAGAGAAATAAAGAAAACGGGACTTACACGGCAGAGCACACGTTAGCAAAAGATTTTCGTCCATTTTATACAAGAAAAGCACGTATGTCTGTCTTCAAATGACTTCACACATGAACTCTTTGTTGGTTGTTGTATTTTTTTTTTTCTTTTTTTCTTTTTTTTTTCTTTTTTTCTTTTGTTTTTTTCTCTTTGCCTTGTGTTCACGAAATAAGTTTGGTGCAGCGTATGTGTAAGAAAGAGTCTCTGACTTGGCTTCTTTTTTTTTTTTTGTTTTACGATTTTGCTACAATTTATTTACGACTTTCTTTTCATTCTTGTTGTTACTGCTGCTGTTGTTGTTATTTTGTTTTAGACCTCAAATAATTTCTTGTTAAAAAGTAAACACAAATGAATTTCTTTATAAAAGTGGCTATGCCACACACATATGTATATGATAACATTCGTTGCGTCTGCAAGAAGAATAAAACGAATATTTAAAGAATTGTGGTATGATTCTTAAGCCTGTATTTCTCTCTGTTGAGTCTTCTAACTTTCAACATGGGAAAAGGAAAAAAAAAATTGAAATTTAAACAACAACATACATGATTTTAGTGCATTGTATGTATGCATGTAGGTATGTATGTGTATGCATGTGCGTACACATGTGCTATAATATAAACATTTTTGATTTGACCAAACGTATTATAGCACAAAGTATATATTCCTCGAGGGCATTAATGAAAATTAAACATTATCATGCGCTTGACCAATGTGCGATACTGTTGTTGCCAGTATAGACCACAGCGACCGCACAATAGAATAAATAGAAAAAAAAAAAAAAGAAAAGGAGAATCAACCAGCCAGCCGCTTTGCTCCTTTGGTATTTATTCAGTTAGTGGTTTGTGAAGCCGTTGCTTTTGCTTTTATAGAAAGTGGCCACTGACCACAGTAAATCACATCAGGGCACAATGACCATTATTATGCGACATGTGCATTATTTGCTCGAGGTGCTTCCGTTTAAAAAGCTCATGTGTATGCATAAGTGTGTGGTCGCTAAATTTAGGGTGCAACAACACAAAACACGTTCTAATGAATGTTCGTATATATATATATATATAAAATTATGTATATATATATGTGTGTGTGTGTCTATGTACCTCTATTTTGTAAGTAATGTTAAGTATTTAGAGGTAATGGTACTCATTAAATTTGAGTTTATTTCGCAATTAACGCCTGTTGCTGGTTTCACAGCTTCTTTACGTTTTCGGCTGTTAATGACGTTGACAGAAATATTCCCTGAATGGAATGGAATGAAATACAGTATGTTTAGGTGGAAAAGGGGAGATATTAAAAGAGCCGTTTAAGTGTTGCAGTATGTGTGAAAATTCGCTTTGAAGCGTAAGTATTTTCATTCAACACTCTACTTAATAATGAAGTGAAAGAGCGAGTGGGAATAACGGAAAAGTTAGAGAGAGAGAGAGAGAGAGAGAGAGAGAGAGAGCGAAAGAAAGTAAGATAGGAAGGTGGATTATATTCGTAGTCATCTATATACATACATATATGTACGGTAAACCGTATTGTTAGTTAATTTGCGGCATATAAGCTCCTGTTGTATTAATGTAGTTTAATCTTTGTACGTCGTAAGCTCAGGTGTAAATAGAAATTAATTAACCTCAAATTCCACAAATAAACATTTCATAATAATTTCATGATAAAATCCTTATTATTTATGTAATATTGCCAAAAATTTCAACAAATTAATCGTTATAATTGATAGTTTAAAAAGCTTTCTACCTTTACAGATAATATAATCGAGTACATATTTAATAATATTAATGTGTTTGAATCTTTGGCAATATGATCGAATCTTAATGATAAAATTTTTTTATGAATACAAACTTCTGAATTTTCCATACAAGTAGTGTAATCAAAGTAATCGTAATGAATTTGTGCAATATTTGCCCCTTAATCGAGATAAAATTCTAAAATATAGCGTAAAATTCCTCTGCTGTATACTCGCGACGCAATAATTTACGTCTAATCATAATAAGTAACCAAGAAAGTACAACGCAGTCTGTTTGTTTCAAAGAGAGTATATTTTAGAGTAGATCGTAAGTGTTCTTTGTAACAGTACTTTTCTTCTTTTTTTTTTTTAATAAAATGTATATAAGCACTCGCAACTAAAACATTTATTTCCTTTCTTTTTTTTTTTTTTTTTTTTTTTTTTTTCTTTTCAATTTCGAACATAAACTGTTTTATTTTCTATGCTTTATTAAACTTTATTTGATGTTTCAATTATCATGGGTTTAAAAGATTATTTTTAACAATTTCTCTTACGATAGCATTAAACAAGTATGTACAGGCATCGTTTGCTTTGCACGTATATAAGTATGAACACATAAGGTAAGCAATGTATTTGACTGACTTTTTATTGTCAAACTCAATTCAAATCAAATGATACGGAAGCCAATCATTTGATATGTTTTTCCTTTCCTTTCCAAATTTCCATCATCGTCTACATCATCTCGTCTTCATCGATAATATTGGCGCAGTCAGTCAGCCATCAATTGACAAACTTTAACATTGTTATGCTTACAAAGCATAGCATATCTGTACACATACGAACGCATTCATATGCATATATATATATATATATATAAGTTCTCTACCTCTTTGTGTTATATAGCTTAACCTTATAATTTTCTATCAATGTTGTCTCAATTTCAAGTAATTTCCGTTTAAATGCGTATTAACCTTTAAAAATTGGCGGTAAATTTGTAGCAATTTTCCTTTAAACTCCCCTAGATATACAGATTTTCATACATACATACATACACACATACATACATATAAATATAAATATATCTATATATATATATATATATATATATGTGTGTGTGTGTTTGTGTATGCATGTATGTGTGTGTGTGTGGGCGTGTGTGCGGGTGGGTGTAGGTGTATGGATATATTTATATTTGTATTTTATTGTATTCACATAGTAAGTTAGTTTTTGTTGTACTTTCTTTAGCATTTATTTGTTAGCCTTTTCGGGATCAAATTTTGACGATGCGTTCACTCATTTCTCTTATTGCATTACAATACAAACTTTGTTTAAGTGTATACTTATTGCATATATATATTTAGCGTACGAGGATGTGAGTAACAATGAAACAAATATTATTCGAACGTATTCGTTAATGAGTATATAATAAATTAAGACTTTTAATGTAAATATTTTTACGCTCGTTCGTCTCTTTTTAGGACTCTACACTAGCATTAGAAGAAGAGGTACAAGAAAATTTGTTGAAAAACGGAAATGACAAAGATTTCTTTTTTTTTACTGTCCATTCTTTCGTACTTGTTAATGATTAAAATAGAGAAATAATGGAAGTTTTTAATTGTTTTTTTTTTTTTATTTCTTGCTGTGTCATCTCTTTCTGAAAAGAAAGAAAACAAATTAAGAAGAGATTTATCATAAAGAGATTAAAGACTATATTTTGACTAAATGAGTATAACTTCTTTTGTCTTATGGTTTCCATTTTTATGTTTTTTTTTTTTTTGTCTTTTTTGTGTCCAAAAATATCGTATGCATACTTAATTAAAAACAATTAAAGTAATTTGTTTTTCATGAAGTAGTTGCTTTGAATTACATGGAGAGGCGCTATTAAGCGATACTTTTATGTTCGGAATTTTCTCATCATTTTCTCTTTATTGTCTTAAACAAACGATCCCTTAAATGTTAAAGGAAAATATCGAAAAAGTTTTATGGATTGTCGATTTTTTTTATTGGGGTCAAAAAGTTTGTTTTTCAACGGAACTACCACGTTAAGCTACTACACTACTTACAAACTTTTAATCACGTTTTTCTCATTGGCCATATTTGTAGCTGTTTCAGTGGTCAATAAATTGATTTCAAAATTTAATTTCTAGCTTTACGTCAGCATCCTCTTATGAACGTTGCTTCTCTTGCTTTAATACGTTTCAAGACTGTCTTTTGAAACATGTAATGTTTTTACGCAAAACTCTTTTTTTAAATAAACAGTTTAAACAAATCCTACATCCTTCTCCTCCTCCTTTTATTTTAAATAGTATTTGCGATCTGTATAAATGCTGACTTTTTCTTAAGTTCCATTACAAATGTATAAACATAAATTTGTTTCCATAAATTAATTGATTTTTTGTAAATCAATGATCCCTAATTTCATGATCGTAACTTACATTGTTTAGATAATTCCAGTTGAAACGAAAATTGGTCATTTGCGGAGTGGGTTATCGTGCAATGATGCCTGCAAGATAATAAACTATTAAATAATTCCCAGGACTAATTTTTTTTTACACATTCGATTTTATTTATCATTCTTCAAGAGGGACGCATTCAGCCCAACGCATTTTTAATATTTCGCTTCCTTTTTATGTCCGCTAGCGAGGTTGATTAATTAGCATCAAATTCAAAATCGGTTTAAACCTGTCTGTCCGTCCATCTGTGCGAATGTGTGGATGAGTGCGATAATTATACTTCTGTTTCCATAAAGTAAGATATCACCTTTAAATTGGTCAAAACCATTGCAATTCAGTGCAGGCACTGAAGAAGATCAAAGGATGCGCCCACATTAGAACATAAACTGAAAACAATTGAACAATTCTATTTACTATTTGCAAAAGCAAAAAAAAAAAAAAAAAAAAAGTTTTTTGGCTCATTACCTATAAATTACACCAGGTAAGACGATAAGAATTTCCGCGTATATTCTACGGATGATCCTATGGCAAAAGAGAACAAAATCGTGCACGCCTACTCAATATTTTAAGGCATTCGAATTTCACTTTCTTTTAAAGTTTTTTGAGATGAAGTTATGAGATATAAAGGTATGACCACAACCGAATGTAATTTTCTTATTTTCGAAAAAATTTTAGGTCACACATTTAAATGTTCTTGGTCATTTCATGTGTATTTTAAAAGATGTTCTGGCAATTTTGATCTTTTCATTCAATGTAAACATATTTACGAGCGGATCCGTTTCGCCTACTCCGCCTATTTCTTGATATGATCTACTGGCGTAAACCTATAATTTCATAACAGCTTTGCGTCACCATTTCCGACAAAAAACGATATATGGATGAACGATAAATGGATGTAAATGGGCTTGCAATTGAAAGCTGCTTATATAGTAATTAAGCCGCCTATTGATTTTGGTATATCAGTTCATTTTGTAACTTTAATTATTTGATTATCGAGAATGTGTTCCCCTTAAAATGTAATGTTGAATCAACCTACGAAATATGGATCTTTCTCTTGTCTCAAATCTAGCAAAAATAGGGTCGATAAAAACACTGTAAACAAATGACTGAAATGACATGAAAGAGTTGAAACTTTTTAAAAATAATATGGATTTTTTGTTACACATGATATCTGGCTGATGTCTAATATGTTCAATTATGGACACATTTAAGTACCCGCAACTCATATTTTCACATTTGAATGTACGATGCACAATGCGTATGCAGGTATTGTGTTCAATTGTTTCATCGCAAACATGTGTAGCGGTTCGAAGAAATCTCTTTTACAATAAACCCTATGAACGTTGTTAGCCAGTTCATACACAACAATATAGTCAATGTACGGCGAGACACCTCCTAAAGTAACATTCACTTTACGCTACCTTCATGAATTAAATGCATACATGATTATCGGAAATTGTTTTTGATAACATGGCTTGCTTTTGGTCATTTGTTCACTAAAAATACAGAACTATTACAAATGGAGATTGGAGAAAATTCACAAGTCACCCAGCAGCAAAAATTACTTAATTAATACTAATAATAGTGAATTAATAATTGCGAGAAATTCTGAATTAAATTAGCCGCCAAGATCTTGTGATCTTCAACGTGCAAACAATATATTCAGAATATTGAAATTAACATTAACATTAATATAAGGTGTACTCTTGAAAGATAATATATAACATATCAAGTAGTACAAATTTGTTGTTTCTTGAAAATCAATGGAATCAATTAGCGCCGATTTCCTGTTAGCGAAGAAAAAGTGTGAAGTACGTGAACTTTCTGGTTCTCGTCCTAAATTGGTGGTTATTTGATCAAACAAACAATACGAACAAAGAGCAAATCATTTACTTTAACTGCAAGTTCCTTTGAAATCATTCCTTAATAAAATCCGAGTTTTATACAGTTCAGATATATATCTATTAGAAGAATGAAATTTTGTTTCTGGATTGATACAATCATGACCCTGTATATCCGTTGCTTATTTACGTCATCTATTATAGTTTTCTTACTTATGACGAGTAACCCTAGATCTTACAGCAGATAGTAGTGCTTGTTATTGACAAAAAATGTACTTTTTTCTTTCATCACTTTTACTCATCGTGGAACTCAAAGGATGCGAACTTCGCAGCGTGTTTGAAGCGATATTTTTCCTCATCCAATCTGAAGGAAACCATATTTATTTCACACGCCAGTACCCGCATATTATATTATTTGCTTTCATTTTATGCATAGAGTCAACCATCTCCTTATTTAAAGATATATTTGATTGTTTTGAAATACACAATAATGGTACTAAGTCTCTTATAAACAAAATAAGAAGAAGAATGAAGTAATTTCTGCTACGGAGAAGCAACCACAATATAACTTGAATAAATGGAGACGCATCTGTTAATGGCATATTACACGAATTTTATGCCTCCACTACCAAGCGAACAATTTCTCTGTGAAAAGATAACGTTTAGCGTTTTGAGTATATACACGTCAACGAGAAAAGGTGACCTTGTTATGTTATTTACAGCGACAATATAAAATATGAGTATATTTAAGTGTTTGGTAAGAGTGTGTAGTGCATTTACTGAATGTTTTAATATTAAAAGTGTCCTGCGGTGGTCGTTTGTTTGTTTATGTACACATAAATCTTAAAGCTTGTCCTCTAGCATTGAGAGTAGCTTGTTGTTAATTTCCAAACAACAGAACGAAATTTTATCTAGTGATCCACATAGAATAGCTTAGTGCAGAGATTCCTAAATATTTTATCGTATTGTTGTCTTGTGAGAGATATATAGAGTTTGAACAGTGTCCAAAATGCTTTAAGTACATTATATAATATATTATGTGAGGTGAAATAAGTTTTTTTCTTCTTTTTAGTGTCCCTAAAATGTTATAGAAAAAGATTTAGCTTTAGATTTAGATTTAAAAAGTAAAGAAATTTATGAAATTTAAAATCTTCATCAGAAAGGTTTTCATGAAAAAGATTGTTTTTATAAATTTTATAAAAATGCCATTGTAAATCTCTCTTAAGCAACGCGATATAATTATGCGAGCAAAAGATAGCAAGGCTGTTCCATTTAAATAGAGTGAACATACTTAAATGATTTTTTTTTTTTTTTATTGGGCTTATATTAAGCCCACCCTACCTGATATCTGTACTAGATACCATATCAATATTTTCAGTAGTTAATGAGAATCGAGTTGATATTTTCTACACATATTGAGCCTTTTTCATCTTTTTCACGATTGTGGCCGTTTTAATGGTTTAATCAGAGGTTGATTTTTTATTTTTATTTACCATAATTGTTACTTTTGTACTTAAATATGGCTCGAATACCTGTTGTAGATTAGGAAACTCTGTTCTAACTTATATATATATATATATATATATATGTGTATACATATCTCTCTCTGGATTTGTGTTTTTTTTCTTTTTTTTTTTTTTGATTCTTAACTGACTTTCAATATTCGACTTTAAATTTCAAGTCAAATTTCTTTTTATAAGACTTAAATTTAATTTTGATTATTCTCTACATAAATAGAAATATTTCCAATACAAAATGATTAGACGCACATACACGCACTTCTTGTTACTTACTGGTCGACCTCAAGTCAAGTTTACATGAAAATCCACTCTCAATTCCTTCGGCGCATATACTACTGTAAAAGGAATGGTGGTTGCGAAGGTTATTTTCTATACTATAAAAGGCTTCGTTTGGCGTCAGCTGTTTGTGTTCGTAAAGATTTCTTAATCTGACGTTCTAATGAATGTCATAAATTTATTGTCGAGCACCCTCATGCTGGGACTTATTAGATGCTTGCATGTATTCTGGCAGTTTTTCTCACGAGAGAAAATCATTTATTGAGAAAAATTGTTACAATATACATTAATCAAAATATTTTTGACCATTTTCTACATCTTTTTCTCAACTTTCTCGCAACGTGGCGATACCGGATCGGAAGAACTCATAGTCTTTTAAGGCTAACCATGAATCGACGCTTTTTTGCAGTTCTTCAACTTTGTGGAACCGCGTGTCAGCCAAGCCATGCTTCATCGGTCTAAGCAAGTGGTAATCAATAGGCGCTATGTCTGGTAGGTACGTTGGGTGCAGCGGAACTTCCCATTCGAGATGCTACAATCTATCCTTGACCTCTTTTGCACAAATGTAATCGAAATGACATTTTCTGCCAATTCGTGGTGTAGCCATTTTCCAGCCTTTGGGGCCTTTCTAATCGCACGTAAACGTCTAGAAAGAGTCAGTTCATCAATTTCTAAGCTGTTCGGTAGTTCTTTGATAGTTTGAGCTGAGTTCCCGTCGTGTTCGAACTTGTTTGTTTCTCCAGCACGTTCTTTGTCCTTGACACTAAAATCACTATTTTTAAACCATCGGAATCAAAACCGACAATTGCGACGTGATGGATTAGCATCACTATAAGCTTCTAAAAGCTTTTGGTGTACTTTGGCATCAGATTTCTTTAAATCAAACAAGAAAGATAATGAACGTCGAAATTGCAATTTTGAGCATTCCCTGATTATCGGCTGTATACTTTGAATAATTCAATAAAAATAAAACTAAATAGAAAATTGTTGTTTTAGGTAGAGGAAGGTCAAAATTATCGAATTCAATCCTTATGTACATGAGTATTTTCCATTAGTTTATCACTTTTACCTGTAGAAGTTGCCTGCCAAAATACATGCAAGCACCTAATATTTTGCTGGCATTTGCCAGACAATCATATACCAAGGCCCTCTGACTATTACGTTTCGTTCTGTTCTGGCAATTGGCTTCGTTTTGTTGCATGCCTTTAGATTTGTTTTTCTTTTTTTTTTCTCGTTTAAATACGTTTTTTTAAATAAAATTTTCAATTGTGATTTCAGGTTGATTCGAGCTATATTTACTACCATGAAAAAAACATAAGCAAAAGAAAATCTGAAGATTTCAGTACACAATTCCCCTAAGGTCAAATAATACTGGTAAATGAATCAATGCGTGAATATACGTTTGTGTGAACGTATAGTATTTATGCTCGTACAAAATATATCGAACAGATACTCGAGCGTATCGAGTGGACATCATCTTAAAATGGTCAAGTGAAATGTTATGTCTTTAAACAGAAATAGGGTGTGTGTGCATGTGTTTGGATAACTTTTTGTTATCTCATCACAACTCATAATAATAATCATGTACAACATTGAACAGAAAAATAACAATCAATTGTTTGAAGAGAATCGAAATGTAAGAAAAAAAAAAAAAAGAAGTAAAGCTCTGAGTAGTCATCATAATGCTCTACAGATTCGGTTGTATGTCGTTACTAAAAGGCTAGGCGGAAGGAAAATGCGTCTGTCAATGATTATCTATCGAAAACAATCGACACATTCGACATGCACTATACTCTGCTACAAGATAATCACATTAGTCGAGACAAAAGACATAACAACTACAGAGCGAAAAAAAGGCAAGACAAAAATTTAGCAACAACGTTGTCTCTACAAGTCAATATGAAATTGATGTATTGTTTTAAAAACTACAGAAAGAAACAATCAGAAAAAAATAGTAAATAAATAAATAAAAAAATAAATACCAAAATACATGCGAATCTATTCCCCCAAAAATATGTTCTAACAAAATTTTCCTGACTATTCTTTAAATCCACATTAATGCAGTGTAATGTTTAAAGAAAACAATCTCATGAAAAATAATAACAAATGTTAGAGCTTTTTTTTTCTGTTCATTTTATTTTAATTTTAAAAACAATAAAATTAAATTTAGCATTGCATTCTCTTCTGTCTTCCACCTTTTTCTATATAAACACAAAACTTAAGAGTCTACTAAGTTTATCACTAAACTTGCAACATATGTTCGCGCTGTATTCCGTCGAACAGCTTTTTATATTTTACATCATTTGCGGTAAAGACACATCAAATTCGTGCTATATGATCTGGGGACCTTTCTCACCTTTTAGTAACAAATGCTCGAGCATTTTTGCGTTCAATCTACAAAACAACATTTTCGAAATATTATAACGAATTCTGTTACACTGACATATTGAAACAAAAACCCGAACTGTATTAAAAACGAATAGCTTTTAAGACGGTTCGCATATCCTATCCTATTCTGAAAAAGGCGTAAATATGAAATAAAATGTTCATTTCTAATATTTCTCAATAGAAATCGGTGAAAGATAGTAATTTAGCATATTAAACGAATGTTGAATGTTTCAGGTTTGCATATTAAGTTTTATGCGGTTAAGAGGGTCTAATCGATATAAACGAATTCTGTAATTATATATTAAAAGTGAGTGTTTTCATACAAGTCTTAAATGTTATTTACACATCCTAAGATTCATAATTTTACTGGATAATGTTTTTAGCGTTAGCCACAACTAATTTCGATGTCGGGTATTTAAGATTCGCCCTCAAGCAAACGTAGCTTTCTTATTTGCTTTTTTTCTCTTGTTTCTTTTTTAAATTTCTCATTTCTTTTTATTATAATTTTTTTTATTATTATGTTTTGTTTCCAGTGGGAATCTAATTATTCATTTGAATGATTGGCCGAGCGATCTCCCCTCAAGAGCAGTTGAATTGAAGATATATTTTTATATTAAAAAGTATATATAGGCTGGTGTTGTATGTGTGATGCGGTGTTTCTTTACAACAAAAGAAAAGTTGTTTTTGTTTTGTTTTCTTTAGTCCTCATCACCATACTATTTTCGCTCTCTTAATTAGCATTGATTTGAAAATGTATTTTTTATATTTTTTCTGTCCTGTTTTACCATAAATTGGCATTGATTTCATTTACAGTAAGTAAAAGGAAAAAATTGTGTTTTGGGAGTTTTAATTAAAAGCGACATCTGTCATTTATGATGGATTTAAAGAACTTCTAGGTTAAAATTATTTCATTATAGCATTATTACGTTTTATATGTCCGCGTAATCAACGCTTAAGAAAATGTTACGTAAGTGAACATCTTGAGAATAACTTACGGCACTACTTTTTAGCTCGGTCTATTAGTTTGCAGAGTGAATCAATCCCATTTTCAAATTGGATGGTAAAAATAAAAAATTTTTATTTTATGTTATGTCAAGTTTAAACCATCTTCCTTAAGTTACGCGTCTTTGAAAATTGCAACGTTCGTTCTGAGCTGTGGTATTAATCAGGGCTTACCTATAGATATTCGTTCCAAGAAAAATTATTTCTGATTTAAACGGAACTTTTGTGTGTTTATTGAATTTGTTATTTGTTTATTGAGCCTTATAGACTACTTTATTATATTACGGTGATGTGCCTGGAGAAGATAAAGAAAAAGCCAGCTGATACTAGAGGGCAGCCTTAACGAACGTGTCTTCATTTTTACCGTAGATCTGGTGATACGTTTCGTAAAGATTTTCTATAAGTTTTGCGTAAATTGGATAAATAACTATAAGCTGGTTATGTAAAAATGGAAACTCCGACAATTCGACAGCCAGCTAAAATAGTACCTGTTCGGAGAGGGAGTATTTTATATTTCTCTTCCAATTCGAAGGACAATCATGTAAGAACGTACTATAGGCTCGCGTATACCTGATCGATACGGTCTTCAAAAAGAGAACGGAAGACAGGATGTTCTCTTGGCAGGGCAGAAGGACGATCGGGCAAGAGCATATTGTACGGTTGGACACATCTGACTGACTCCGTCTTGGGCAAGGGAAAGGAAAGAAGGACATTGTAGAGAAAAGAAATCTTACTTACCTCACTGTTTGGCTGCTGTTGAAGATTTCTGTAATATTCGCTTTTCTTATGCTTTTTTAGCGGCTTTGCTATAAGTGCAAAGCTTGCGCGGATACATAAAGTTATAGGGAAGCCTGTGAGTTGATATATGTGCTTAATAACTAGTATGAGATTTTGTTTGTACAGTATACCAGTAGAAAACAGTTATGGGATTAATATGGTATGTATTACAGAAAGAGTATACACACACAGGTATATATATATTTGACAACAAAAGAGTTAGCAGTTAAACATTATAGCAAGACCTATGTATGCATGTGTATGTGTGCCTATAAACTAGTATAAATGTGTTGAACAATATCAAAACGCAAACATACTCAGCTGCAGAGTAATGGTAAGAACCGGTTTATAGTATGAGTATATTTATATTAATAAATATGAGCATTTGAAAAATGCATATGTGTAGTCAAGACTACAATTTATATAATAATTGAAAAAAAAAATGGAAATGTGTGTGCACGTTTACATACAGCCAAAAAGAAAAATGTACATTCATTTATGTAAAACTAATATTAGTTTCGTGATGCGAAATTAGTAAGGGAGCCAGTGCGCTTCTTTAAAGTTTCATGTCATGGTGAGGCCTGCAATGCACATTTTCGGAATGAAAAAATTTTAATGCATGCGTCCAGGCTCTAACACGTTCAGTGTCATTTCATCGCAACTATAAATCTCACATAATTTAGCATATCACACGATATAGTTATCTAAAAAGTACTTGAATATTATGCAAAATTTCAATTGAGTTTTATAACAATAACTATAATATCGATGGTTTGTTGTTCCTTTCGTAACATCAGGGCGTACGTATTGAACATTGCCCGCAAGTATATAACGTGTTATGATTATATTATATTCTTAATTACATTACAACTATGAGCCGATTTAATGGCATCTGTCTGTACGTCGTCGTTTGTTAAAACGCTGAATCTTGGCAGCGGTCAATAATTTCTCAAGTATCAAATAAGAGAAAAATGTTTTTTTTTTACATTATACAATCAATCCAATGCTTCTTTAACACTTCACAAATTGTTTTTTTAAAGATTCTTAAAATACACTTTAGTTTAATAAATTTTTTTCTTTGAAGCGTGGCTATGAAATTATAGATTTGTAAAAAGAATGTAGTTATTGCTAGCCAGGTCTAAAGAACACTGTGGGTGAGACACTGATTCGAACTTAAATTAATGCAATTTTTGTTATAATATATTCTTAGCTGATGGCCCATGTAAATATGTAACTTACAGGCCAATGAGAACTTACAACTTGGACAAAATATTCTTTGGAATTGTTTAAAACACCAGAGCAAGAATGAGTGCAATCGGCTTGTAAACACGCCTAGTATATGTATATCACTTCAACTTTCGATCCCTAAAGTGATTATACCAGTATCTTCTCTTTGATATTCAAGAAAAAGATCACCATAAACTTAGTTCCAATCGTCCAATTAACACGCTCGCAACTAATAAAATACCATGCATACTCTATTTACTGACCCAAGAAGACATGGGTATTAAAGATATGCCAATATAGTAGTTGAGTGCGAGAATTTTAAACTTTTTTGTAGAAAGGACATGATTTGTATTATATCGCGTTTGATAATGATGATAAAATAATGGTGATATTAACATAATATTTTAAACTTAATGCTATGAAGTGTATACTAACAGTCATGAAAAATGGAAACTGTACAGAATCAGAAAGAAAATCACAAACCATAATGCAAGATTAGCGAAGTATAGATATTGATGATAATGCCGAATATGTATGGCAACTCTATTTACGGAATCAGTTGGGTTAAGTGTATCAAGAGCTATTTCAACCTAATTCAACCATCCTCAAAAAACGCTATTGAAATGCTATAGTGTACATAAACACGTAATAACTTTTGCATATTTAAAATGAACACCAAATATCGCTAGTCATAGATAATTTTCAAGGTCGGAATTGTATGCTCTGATGTTAGTCAATATGTAATTCCAATAAGATGCGAGACAATTCCATATGAAGAGCAATATACAGGATTTGGTTTCATTCGCAATTGTCTTAAGATACAATGTGTTTAAGTGGTCCTTCTTATTGTGCGTTAACAGTATTAAACTGCTGGTCGTAAAAATTTCTTAAGCCTGATATGCATCCTAGAAAACCAAAAGCATTTAACGAGCAATGCGATATGCAATTAATGAGATACAGATTCAAGTATGTATTTGAAAAAATATTTTATAAAAGTATCCGTACTTTTTTAAGGGATTAACAAGATTGAACATTTAAATGACATTGTGTTCAGTAAGCAGTCGGCAAAAATTAATTAAATTTTTATTGACATTAATTGTTTTATTGTCATTTGTCGCGAAGGTATACACAAATAAAATAAAACAGCCTAAAATTGAGCTAAATGATTAATTGGAAATAACGAAAGAATATTTCTTGATTGATGCGCCTTAAAGCGAATTCTTTCAAAAGACAACAGATTTATAATAATAATAGGCATTAACTTTTTTGTTCGCTCTCATAAATGATAATATCAAACTTTAGATTGATATGAATTTTTTGATTGATTTGTTACTGAATGTAAATTACAATCCTATATCAAAGATTATTTATGGACATTACGAAAAAATATATATGACACAGTTTTCAATTTTTCATTTCAAGTTTTGCTTTAGAATACAGATAGACAATATGGGTAAATCAATGCAAAAGATCCCATTGAAGTGTATACATATTTTTATAGCGTCTACGATGCTTAATATTTGATAGTTATGAAGTAAGACTAAGGAAATTAACATAGATTTGGTACAAGATCGACAACACATTAAGCATAAATTATAAAGTTTAGTCGGAATTTTTTAAACGAAATAAAAGAACAGAAACACATTTATAGTAAATAAAATAATATTCTGTTTCAGTTAAAATGATGATGAAGAAGCTGCCGGACATCAACATCTATCATTTCAATTGGGATTGAAAAACAAGACCATTTAGTCATACATTGCGCGATATGATGCCTATAAAAGCACTTTAATACTGAGTTCAATTCAAATATTTATATAGATAAGAATTCTTTTTTAAAAGTATCATAAGATATAGTTATAGATAAATGAACCTGAAATTGAATTCATTAAGCATTGAATTTTGACGCTTAACAGTCACGGTTTATTGTTGAAAATTGAATTCTAAGCATTTTTATGCGATTTAGATACAATTTCTCGGCGCTAATGAGAATAATTAATTAATTTTATAAATCTTCCGTTATTTTACACCATGCAGTCATCAACAAACGTAAAATGTTTATTTTAATAAAAAAAAAAAAGTTATCAAATAATTAAACAAATACGAGTACAGAATTGAAAATCTAATTTAGCTGAATTGTTTAGGACTTTTTCCGATAAAATTTCGCTTACGAAATAATTCACTTTATATTTATACAAACAATTTTAGTTATACAACTCATTGTACGAACATAGCAACTGTAACTAATAGGGAAAATTTCAAAGCGAGCCAAGATTTTAACTCCGAAAGTAAAACCAAAGTGTTGACAGCGCATGTGCCGTACTCATCAGTACGGTAGTAATAAATAAGGACTTCCCTCGTTATTTTTTTGTTTTTTTTTTTTTTGTCTTTTGAATAAGCAGTCACTGCAACATTTGTTAAGTAGGTGTCATAGCCTCTGGAGTGGAAAAAAACAGAACGCCTACATTTCCAATGGATTTCCTAAAGCAAACGAGAACAACAAGAAGTGCATTTTCCACTCGCATATTCATAAGCTCATACCTAAATGTAGATCTTTGCAAGCATACACAGTGACACACACTTACACACATACATATATATATATACACATACATATATATATATATATATATATATATATATATATATAGATATATAAGCGTTACATATACACAACATAAAGAGTTTTGCTTGGCACTAACGTCCGCCTTGAAATATTGCATAATATAAACAAAGGCACACACACGCAATATATATATGTATATATACATGTATATATATATATATATATATATATATATATATGTACAAAAACTGAAAAAGGTACCTCTTAAAATCCATCAAAGTGTGGAAGTTTACTTTGTGTGTGTGTGTGTGAGTGTGTGTGTGCTTACGTTTTATTTAATTTTTCTTTTTTAAATCCGCCATTTTTTAAACTCATGTATATAGGTGTTTGTGTATATTCTGTTTCGTTTTTCTATGTATTTTACAATTTTCCAGAGTTATTTTTTAATTAATATATACATAAGCATTTTGTGTGAACCATGCATTCGTGTGCATAGTACTGGAACAGGGATAAATGTCATTTCACCTGTACTTGAAGTGAGTAAATTCTGAGATAAATAAAATAAATTTTAAAAATTATATAATAAAAAAAAAAAAAAAAGAGAAAAGAGAGTGGAGTAGAGTAGAAATACTTTCATGTTGAATTTATATTAATAATAAAATTCTGAATCTTTATTCAAAATATTGTATTAATATTGACATGCATGCTTGCATGAATGCATGCATACATTTTGAAGTGTGTGTGTGTGTGTGTGTATGTGGTCTTTTTCCAATTTTCAGATAGTTTTTAAGCGAATTATTCTATAAATTCAAGTAATATTTGAATGTGATTTGTTACAAAAGCCTTTTCACTCCTTCTGCTTATAAGCTATACTGCATGTAAACTAATTGCATTGAAATTAATATTAAATTAAAAAAATATTTTTACATATTCATAAAAAGATAATGCCTCTACTTTAATGAAAAGAAATAATAGAAATAAGTAAGAAATTGAATATTAATAAATTTATCAGTGATAAGCAAAATACAAACAACATTAAATTTGACTTGAATGATCGAAAAATATGTTTGAACCCAGATGCATGAATCGATGCGTCTGTTGTTGAAATACCAACGACCGTAAACATTAAAAATTGAAATTTTGCACATATATTCTTGAACTATTTTTTGTAAAATGAAAAGCACAGTTAATAAAAGAAGAGCTCAAAATAAGCTCAAAAATATTTTTATATCGTATAGCTTATATGTTATCCGAGATTTTATTCACATATATAATATTTAATAGAATTATTTTCATACAGTTCGATTTGGCTTCAAAAACGTATTGAAAATTTAATACATTTATCTCACTTTTGTGTGTTTTATGATATATAACTGTAGAGAAAGGGCATAATAATATCTTAAGTACTGAATAATTATTTTGTAATCCACTGTTTGTTTGATTTTCTTGTTTTACCGAAAATGCAGAATATCAACCGTAATGTGCTATAGAAGCGCAATGATTCTATAACTGAAATGTGCTCCATATGGCAGCACTATTTTGTACATATACGCTGTGAAATGTCCGCTATTGCAAGGCCCTATTGTATTAATTGTATACAAAGTAAACAAACTTTTAACATAACATAACAAAACACAAACATTCTTAAATGTTAATGGATTTGAGATAAGATCTCCGGAACATGTAAGTTATGTAACAATAGATATTATGCACCCTTTAAGTAATTAGCAAATGCGAGGAACAAGTTACTAGGATGAATTTTATGTTACGTTCACTATTCATTGCACAGTTTTAAGGTTTATAGTCATTGCGGGTGACATAGAGATGTCTTGAATAAATCATTCTATCATTTGTGCTAAGAAATGATTTATAGATACAACGCGTATCTCGATGCGCTACGAGCATTTCTGCAAAATCTTTATATATAAGAAATACATTACACTGATGAATGCACGAAAAAAGTCCAATCAAAAGGCTAAAACACTTTACAGTATTTTGATAAAGATGACAACGTAAAAGCCCAGGTAATATTCCAAATTCATTATTTGAGAGAGCAGAGCTTTCGTTAAAATTTAAATATCGTTTCACTTTCAAATAATTTATTTTAAATGTAATTAAAGACCAACGAATCGTATGCTAAACAAGAACACGTATTATAACCAACTTTGCAACCGTAACAACTATACAGCAACAAAATGAGTCACCCTTGTGAAATGTACATAACATAATTTTGCGAAACTTTAAATAAGTTGAGCGCTGTGGTTGCTTTATTTCAAGAATAGTTCTACTGAATCGTGGCGAACGAATAATAATGAAAGCGTTGGAATATCCATAACAGACTAGGTGAACTGAATCAGTTGAGTGTAGTGTATTAGGAGCAGCTCAAACCAAATGAAACCATCTCTACTTAAAGTTAATAACGAAAATTCAGGCAATTGATCTGAAGATCGAGCACAATACGTCGAAAGACATCATACCGTGATTTTTCAGCATGGCGATGCTCAGCCTCATATTACAAAACCCCGCCTTGGACGGAACGAACTGAAATATGCTATTCTTTCCTCTGTATCGATCAAATATGGTTTTCTATTATTAACACATGTATAATCGATGATGCATTGCTCCCCTGTGCAATGTCTCTCGTAGATGTCCTCGAAACAGCTATTGGGATTTCGATACGGAATTCGTATTCTGTCAGCCAGAAAGTAAAAAATGTATAGCCATCAAGAGACAATATTTTGAATACTTTTCCTATTCAGTCAGCAAAAGTTTTATAAGAATTGCTTTCGCGCCTGATACTTCATGTCCAGATCATTATTATTATTATTATTTTCATTTCAAAGACAACATTACATTGGCATCACGATTTGCTCATCAACTGCCTGGTAATTCTATAGATAGTTGTGTATTCACGCAAAGTGTGGTAAGACGTTATACAAAATCTGAACAAATCGATACCTGAACTGTGTCCCGCGTAGAAACCAGCAATAAACGTGCTTCACTCATTCGCTGTACCAGTAGCTTAAGTGTTTTATTAAGAGATCTTACAAATTTTTTACTTGCCTTTACGCTGCTCTGTGCTTCCAATGGCTGATTATTTCTGCATCCATCGGGTTATCAGCTATTTAATATGGTACGCAACAAACGATCAACATTTTTCGGGGTTCTCTGTTGGTTAGACAGTCAGCTTTTTTCATTGCCTTTGATACTCGAGTATCCTGTCTACTCATAATTCGTGATCTTCATTGTGCTTGCCCAGCTCACTTAGAATATCAAAGCACTTTCCCATATATGTGGTTGTGCAGGGCCTTTCGGGCGGCTTGACTGTCGGAACGAACTCAGATATACGTTCTCTTCTGCATTGAATTCTTAAATATTCACAGGCTCTTGGAGAAGTTGTAAATGACGATACATAATTCTGGACGAAACTATAAAATTTTCCATTCCTACATTTCTATATTGTAGACCTAAAAATTATTAAACTTTCACGGCCCGCTTGTAAGAAGTTTTTTTAAAAAAAAGTACTTGACGTATCATAAAATGTACATCTCAAGCTGAAGAATCTCCAACTTATATGCATGTTTCACCTCCGTATAAGATTAGATTGACATTTAATCACAGGGTAAGCACTGTTACGTAAAGCGTAAATCAAACAAATCACAAGCAATTCAGAAAAAAACCATAATTTTTGATAGAATATTTTCTATCAATTTAAATAATGTACTTGTCCTAGTCATTACTATATAATAAAACAAAAATTATAAACATTTATAATAAATTTACTTTAATAATAAAAAAAAAAAAAATAAACTTCTGAATTAATTAATTTTTAATAAACTCTCATGTAATATAGTTCGTCTAGCAAAGTTAATGACAAAAGACAGATCTAGTATGCTCCCTTAAAACATGTGTGTTGCGTAGTATTTTAGTAATTATGGGATAATGAGAGAAGGATTTAAAAAAATTTAATTAAGTAAACAAGTTATGTTCATCTCTATGAATTAAAAATGGCTGATTGAGATTATTTTCATGTTGACTCTAGTAAATGCTTTTGCAAATTTTAATTCAATACCTGCCGTAGGCTGCAATTTCTGTAATCGCATTTAAACACTTAATCTACCATCATCAACAATAGTTTAAAATTGTGAAATCGTCTCCGATATTTCGGCTAATCACAAATGTATTTAAAGCAGAATCTATATCCTACAACGGCGGGTACAAAAGTGTAACGCTTTTATTATGGGTAAAAATAAATTTAAAAAAAAATGTCGTAGGGAATGTTACGAGAGTACCAAATTGCTTTAGATCGTCATATTGAAATGCCACCATTTTCAATACATCTCACTTTGGCGAAGTGTAGACAATAGTTTTTTTGGAATTTTAAACAAACATTTTGCGCCAATAAAAGGCAATTTCTAAAAGCCTACTTTTATTTGAACGAAAAAGCTGTGGTAAGTTATCGTGAGTGAGGCTTAAAGGAATCATATTAAATCAATGTCAACTTGTTCGAACGGCTCAAAAGAGGTGATTTTGATGCGGCGGATAAAGAACATGGGGAAATTTTGTTGAACAAAAAGAAATTAATTTTCATTGCTTCGACTGAATTGTTGATTATAAATCATATTGCTCCGTATTGTTCGGTCTCTACATAATTTTTCTACTTTTTCTAAGAAAATACGATGCAAACTGATCACAGATTCGTTAATTTTCTTAGAAATTCGGATCATCTCCAGCTCGTTTACATATAATACAGTCGGACTAATTGCTTTGCTGTGGCCATCTTCGTATCTTATTGACACTAGTTCATCAATATTATAATTCTAATATTCAGTTTATCGAACAATTGTACCTGTCATGCTAACGTATCAGAAGCTTTCCACAAACGAATGAAATGTGAATAAGAAGGTTATCGAAGCATTTGTTGATGAAATTTTGCCAAGAAACTATACAACGCAATCTCAAAGAAAATAGAAGCAAATCGCTGTGAAAAGCTCGATATTATTATGTTTTCGCGCTGGTTAAACTTTATACATCCATTTCATTCATTAAAATCGTATTCATATGCATATGGATTTATAAGTAATTAATACCATTTGTATTATTAAGCTCAATATATCTTGGAAAATCTAAAAAGAGCGAATAAATAGATAAATTAGCAAAAAAACTATGTCGCTCCTTATGTGCGGGTGCAACAGTTATCAAGATATTTACTTAACCGCAATAACTGTATAATAACTATATTACTCTCAAATAAAATAAAGAAAGTATTTGTAGCATTTTTTGCTGTAGTAGTACGACAGGTGTAATGATTCCTTCTTTTTTGTTTTTTTGTCAAGTCATGGATACACAAATATATATATTATTGGTTTATACTTCAGAGTAACATTTAAAAGTGAACATAAATGGGTTGAGGCACCAAGTTGGAAACATGTTTAAATTGACTGAGAAACTAAGGTTAATATAATAGAATATCAATAAATAATAGAATATCAATAAATAATAGCGTGCGGTGAAAGCGTTTTCAGCGAATTCGTATAAGAGAGTAAGAAACTATTGTGAAAAAATGAAAACAATAACAACGACGTGTTCTAACAGCTATAAAGTTCAATCTAAATCGAATTAATCGATTATAGAACTGACGGCATTCTGTTTCCGTTTCCGTTTTTAACAAACGGAACTTAAACAATTGCATAAAGACGACAGCAAACATTATATGAAACAAACTCTAACAGACACAATAACGCATATGCACACACAAATACGTGCACACGTATGTACATAAACTGTATGCGTTAGATGTGTTACAAAAGAAATTTTTCTAAGAATTCGTTCCAAAACTGCAAAAAGAAAAGGGTTCAAGATTTATTGACGACACATACATAAGTCCCTATCTACAATATCTAAAGCGAAACGCTATATTCGCCACACAGCGTTATATAGTCAGGCAGGCCGTTATTATTGCCTTTTGTTTCTGTGACGATTTACGAAGCGAATGAAGGAAAAAGCAAAACAGGAAAATAGCCAGAGCTCAGCAATTTTTTGTTTTTATAACGTGACAACATGCAACTCATGACAAAACTGCTAAAGGGCTCATACATGAACAAGCATGCACATACGGACATGTATTTTGTAATATTTTAGGGCTTTTTTCCAGTTATTTGTAGCCGATTAACCCTAATTTATAGTCTTTTATGTTCACACTATTATAATCAATGTCAGAGCAATGTTTCTAGCTTTTCTTTTTTTTTTTTTTTCTCTCTATTTTTTTAATCTTTTTTCTTTATGTAAACAGGAAAAACACAATTTTCGAAACTAACTAAACTAAAAAAAAAAAAGAATTTTGAACAAAAAATTAATTTAAGTAAAAAAGGTTTTTTATTTATTTTATTTGATTCCAAGAAAAAAAAAAAATAAAAATGTAAGAAATAATATCCTTAGCCTTTCACATACACATACCGATTGAGTTATTTATTGAAATCAACTTATTTTTCGCTGTTAACCTAAAAAGAAAAAAAATTGAATTAAAAATAGCAAAAAATTGTAAGAAAATTTAAATTGAATTTTATGCAAATTTTATATTTATTGTATTTATTTATATGCATATGTAAATAAATTGGTTGTTATGTTGCTGTGTTTATTTTATTGTCAACATGTGCGTGACAAACCAGTCTCCTTTATATGCTTTATTTTTCTTCTTTTTTTTTTTTTTTTTGCTCAACAACAATGAATAAAAACGAATCTCATGCTGTAAATACAAATAAGTAACACATTCCTACGCTCGTATAATCGTTGTGTTCATACATATCTTTATATATGTGCGTAAATTTCGTTGGCGTCTCTGTCAGAAATTTATAATCTACGCATTTGACCCACAGACCAATAGATAGAAAGTAGTAGTAGTAGTAGTAGTAGTAGTAGTAGTAGTAGTAGATAGTTTTGTAAAAAAACCGATTGCTACGAGTATGATCGCGATTAACTACAACTAAAGCAATATTTGTTTTTGTATAATTTTCAGAAAATGTGAACGTTTGTCGGCCAGTTTCGTGTATTCAAATCGTATGGAAATCTAAACCTGCCTTCATGCCGAGATGATGATCTATATGTCATTTGTACCAACCAGAAGAACGCATAAGATTACCGATTAAGTATATAAGTATTGTTGATCAGACGATAAAAACCGTAACAGCTAACCCGTTCATTTTTCTATACATTCTTCCTCAAACTGTTACAATTGCTAAAATTATGTTGGCAAACTAAAACTTGACACATATTTCCTTAGCTTAGGTCCATAAATAAAATTTAAGAAAAAATTTAGTTCAAAACAAAAATTCTTGTAATTCCTAAAGTGTTGAAAATAAAAAAAAAGGAAAGAAAATTTTAAAATATTTCTGTCCATAACAGGTAAGATATATTTATATTTTTGCTTATTTGAGTGCTCATCTTATGAAGTCGCTATTACGATTTTATCGCTTTGCCAAGAAGATTAATCTCAACTTTTTTCTGATCTTTCTAACGACGAGCTAAGTTCTCTCTCTACATCTGTCTACATAGAAACTAAAGCTTTTCCGTTTTTACGTATATTAAAATAAATAGTAAAATTTTTAAAATGTTAGCATCGCGTCGCTGAGCTGTGTCTACCTTTTACACATAACTACAAATCAAAAATATTGTCTAGAACAACAAAATTTACTTAAAATTTTTCCTACTGACAGCTTATCTCAAAAGTCATATAAATCGGTTCACCATTTAGCTGCCAATTAACCACTTTTCGTTTTTTTTCGACAAACTTCTAGTTGGTTTAAATATCTATTTTTTGATTGTGTTATGCAATGTGTGTCTTAAATAATATAATAAATAGGTCAGTTATGTGTGTCTTTTTGATATGTAACGATTCAGTTTAAAGGCTTTAATATTTCGTCATCCTTGTAGATCTGCACACATACGTCACGTTAAACTTATGCTTATGGAGCATGCTAATCTGAAAATGTAGTCATGTATAACGCGCCATACAAATTTTCAGCTCAAGACATTGCTGATAGATCCCAAATGATAGTATGTACGAATATAGGAATATGAACGAATTACAATTTGCTAGACAATCAATATTTCTTAAATTAAACCAAAATTTTTGTTTGGTAATACATAGATGAGAGTACGTAGATATCGTCATTTTATATGTTATCTAACGATAAGTATCTCAACAAGTGATGCCATAATATATATTTAATTTTAATGACCGTATAGTTCTATTTACGTATTTATCCCCATATAGCTGATGTAAAACGATTTTTTTTTTTACAATTCTTTAAATGGGAAACTATAAGATAAAATGCTAGTACATATATCTGTTAATTCATTTTATAGATCGATCCAAAAAGCCAAAATGATGCACAAGCAAAAAGCTTAAAAATTTTCGGGCAAATTGAAATTTTAATTGAGCATAAAAGAAACGGAAAGTTAAAATTCCATATCCCATTCTAAAAGTCTTGAATGGATTCTCTGACCTTAATAAGACTTTATTGAACCACGATTGAACTGGAAGAAAGTATGATAGTTGAGCAAGGAAGTAAGAGTTTTTCTTTTTAAAGATTCCGTTCCCGCATTTACTCCAAGTTGATTTCTACTAATTCTATTCTACGAAGAAAACAGAAATACAAAAAGGCGAAACTCACGAAACACAAGTCTCTTGGATTACTTCAAGACATTCTTACAACGCTGCTTAAAATTTAAAACTTGGTTTGACTTATATTCCAATCGTATCATAAAGTAATTTCCTAAAAAATATTTGATTTCAGCCTTCTTTACCGAAATTTATACAAAGATTTCGTAAAAGCCAAAAAAGAAATATATTTTCATTTCTTTAGTGCATTTAATTTAAAGTATAAGAAAAATTTAAGTTGAAACTTTTCATTTTCCTATACCCAAGATGGTAACAAGATTTACTCAGCAATGAATCTGAAGAGAATACAAATCCCAATGAATTCGTATGAAAACATTTCGGATATTATTTGAATATTTTGAATGTAAGTATGTAAGTGATGGTATTTGTATTTTTACACATTTCAAAATTGAATTTATTTTAGTGGTTTGCACACTTGACTGACCAATACAAACACACATGTATATGTAGACATATATGTACGTTTTTTTTTCAAACTACCATACGAGAGAGTGCGAATAAAGAGAATTTATACAAATAACAAATCGGTGCGAAGTTTGAATACCCATCATTTCATGCAAATTTCAGAAATTCTCTTCATGTGAAAATTCAGTCTTTCATTGCGCTAAAAAGATCGCATTTCTCGTGTAAAACTCGGACCGAAAATCACATATATTTTATATAAATTATAAATCAGTTTGACATATGACACAATTTCAAATATTTTACCAAAATTATTATGATCTATTGGCAGCTCACGATCATTTTTAAGCTCAATAAGAGAAGTTGATGTAAAAATGCCAAACATTAGAACTTAGCACTTTTTAGAATCTTAACAATTTCATTCAAATTAAGTAACTATTACTACGATTATGAGACTATGCGTGTACTTCCAATCCCTTGTGACGAATGTAAAACTCAAGCAAAGCATTGAAATACTAGCATTAAACCAATGCGCTAGGTTTTATTGTTAACACCAGAGATTCTTTATTTTATATTTGAAAAACCATGTAAAGAAAACAAAAGAATTTAAAAAAAAAAGAAAAATTTCACATTTATTTGCCATAACATATTCAATATTTTATTTAGCCTAAGGCAAGGATACTACAAAAACTTCCATAAAATTCAAATGAGTTCAATTGCTTAAGTTTGCGTGTATGCATATACGCGTGGTTAGAAAGCAAGCAAGAAAAAGCTTTCAGCATGTCATACATACTTATTTATATCCTTTTAGATATATGTACACATTCATGTGTTGCCTGATTATTACACATATTGTATTCAATGCTGAGTGGGTAAATATTGGTTCAACATGGCAAAGGAAATGAATTCAATAGAAAGTAATGATGATGATGACAATAACATTATTATCATTATTGTTATTATTATTATTATTATTAATATTTTTATTATTATTATTATTATTATTATCATTATTATTATTATTATCATTATTATCATTATTATTATTATTAGTATTATTATTATTATTATTATTATTATTATTATTATTATTATTATTATTATTATTATTATTAGTATTATTATTATTATTATTATTATTATTATCATTATTATTATTATTATTACCATTATTATTATTATTATTATTATTATTGTTAATAATAATGGCTTGATGCACTTACTGTACCCAACGCTTAAAAAATCTTTGTGTTGTAAAACCGCGATGACTTTAGCAAAATTATTTAAAAGTTTGCCGACTTCGCTATCGAATAGAATGTTGTATATGCACACAAACACTATTACGTAACAACGAGGACGTAAGTAAAATAAACTTTTTAAAGTACATTTTACTTGTTATAATTTCAATTTCTTTAACTTAATTCTTTTCACTTTTAGGAGTAAAGAAAGTTGCAGTCAGTTGTTTTAAATTGTCACATCTTTTGCTTTTTTTTATTTTTATTAAAGAAAAGAGAGCAACAAGTGGAAGGTTAATAGCCGATTGATTAACTACACGTTTATAATGTACATTGCAAAAAATGCAGTTCAATTACATATATGAAAAGAAAAATATATGCCAGCTTTTATGCAGTACAAATGTTTCCCAAATATTTATATTGATCGTTTGCCTAGAAACACAACCAACAATGATTATCTTCTTTTTCTGAATTTGTCATCGAAATAATATCACTAATAATACCCCACCTAGCAACATGATCGGTACAGAAGATTTGAAGTGTGTCATAAAATCGTGATGCCACATTTTTACGTATTTTTGCATGTATCTACTCTAATCGTTCCTTTTTATGAATATAGGGCGGCGGCGAAAGAATCTTGGAACCGCTTTTTTATTATATTGGGATGAGTGCTTACAAGTCATTAAATCCACCAAACATTGCTATGTATCCTTTACATCCTAGAAGATAGGGCACGTTTCTATGTTCCCCTCTACCTCAACATGCGTCTAACTAGACTGAGCTGAGTGATTTAAAGAGATTAATTCTCCAATTTGCCTAATTTGAATATGTAAAAACCCAATGCTCCGCCTCTTGATTTGTGCTTACGCGGAACACACAAATTCTGCCTGCACATAGATGAGACCAGCATCGGTATCTCACGAAATTGACATGGCTGGACTATTTACTTCTGTAAGGTTTCTCTCTAATCTTTTCGTCATCTTTGGCGTTCTCTACCATTTCAATATTTGCCTTTTTCGTTTACCCTATTGTTTTTTTTTCTATTTTTGGATATTGCAGTGTTAATTTTATTGGCGAAATAAATGTTATAACAAACCCGGGTAACTTTCTGTAGCATCAACCATTCAAAGAGGGTGCATGTGAGTTACCGCAAACGAGGCGCCATCCGCACCGAAAACAGTAATTTTCTTTTCCTCGACATTAGAAGGAAAGCTGAAGGTACAAATTGTATTTATCGTGAAGTATGTGCAAAATAAACGCAGAGTAGATGATGCCAACCGTTCAAATTATTAAAGTTGTAATTCTATTCCCTTTTGTGTACATGCATCTTCATTGAACTAAATCAACTGATAGTCTTTTTTATTGATATTGCCAAATTTTCCACAATTGCCCGGGAGTAGTTGTTCATGTCACGGCTTGTTGTGGCAATTATGTGATTCTTTTGTACGCTAAACTTCACGAATAGTGAATAATTTTTCCGCAAAAAATCGCTAGTATGACAGCTTATATAATAAGAAAGGTTTTCACACCTTTTTTTTATATATTTCACATTCACATTATTATCTATTTTTCTTATAATTCTTCTTTTGGATCGAACGCATTCAGTGCTTTAGATGACAGATATCTTCGCCCTTCTTCATTAAGTTCTTAATTTTCAGCATGCCAAGAACATACAAATAAAACAATACCTATTTGATACACCCTACTATAGCATTTCATTCCTTTCTCTTAAGCAGCTAACACATTGTTCATCTTTCATAATTAACGCTCTTTCGCCTGCCTTGTGAATTAAAAGCATTCCTATTTACTGATCCAGAATAGCGAACGATCTTGAGAGATCCTATTTCTCACTTATCTACCTAAGACAGGGCGGGCATAAGCTGCATACTATCTTTTTTATAATTTATATTTCAACACAGAAAACACATAATGTTAATTTACAAAATAGCTCGAAAAATTTCCATTCCATTCTCATTGTAGCTGTCACTCCGGTAACATGTTGCGTAGAAAAGCATATTGAAGAAAGAAATGCTTTTTCTTTCCCTCTTTGATCGTTCTTCTTTCTTGCTTTCAGTTGTAGATATTTAAGTTGCAAGGGTGTAGTATAGAGAGTATTATTGACGATTTCTTTCGTTCATTTTTTCTCTAATTTTTTTCAAATATATTTGTGAAGGTCAATCTTTTACATTGCGCAGTCCGTAATTAATGGTGCCGAAACGGTGGATTTGGCTGCTAGATCTAGTCGCTCATTTCTCAGGAGACCAATATGATTCGGTCGCCGAAATATGTTAATTTTATCTCTGTAAGTAGTGATGGTATTTTTACAATATCAATGCGCTGTTTCAGTTTAAAGGGATTTGTAAAAAAAAAGCATGAAAATTATATTCCTCCCTGCCGAAACTTTTATACCCACCACATTTATCTTTAAAAAAAGGGAAAAAACTCAACTTTAGTATGTGGGCGTGACAGATTTTTTCTATTTTTGTGGAATACCATGGAAATATTTATTTTGCGGTCCATGAGTACTGAGCAAAACAGCCAGCAACAACGTTTTTTTAGCTTATTTTATAATGAAGGCGTGGTTCGGTTTGGTCCATTTTCAATAGCCACTTATGTGAAAGAACTTCCAATGTTGCTGCCAAATTTTTGCGGTCAGAAGTATGTTTACCACAGACATTACATAGATAAGCAGACACACGGATGGAGAGACCGGCGTATGGATACCTCCAGATGGATTCCGAACTTCATACTGATCAAGAATATATACATTTTAAGTGACTTCGGAAGCATTTTTCTTAATGTTGTAAACATTACCACAAAAAAGTTAAATTTTATTATTCAATCGAGTGGGCGTGGTTGATCTTTCGCATTTTTGCACAGAGAGTACGGGATAGATGGCGCAATATTTTTGGAAATTTTTACAATTCTATTTGGTATGGTTTACGAGTAATGAAAAAACATCCAATTTTTTGTTTGCTTCCAAAAGCAGAGGTGTTCTTAGCCTACTTCGTACTATGAGTGCGTTCTTTGATCCATTTGCCCATTTTCAATACCAACCTGGGCGCAAGAACTTCCAATATTTCTGCCAAATTTGAAGACGATACCTTTATTTTTGCGGCCAGGAGAATATTCACCATAGACATTACACAGACGGACATGCTTAAATCGATTCTAAATTTTTTGCTGATCAAGCATATGTATACTTTGTGGGTTCTCCGATGTTTTCTTTTGGTAGATACAAACTAACTGACAAAATGAAATATACTCTTCACCTTCGGTGGTGGGTATAATATACCAACTATTATTATTGAACGACTGGGTTTTCTATCCAGTTAGTTTTTTGAAGACGAGATCTGGCGTAGTTTCTTTTTTATGGACTGTTGTAGACTTAAATGTCAAAAGAATTGGCTTTGAAGGTCCACGGCGGAGCAATAGTTTTTTAAAAGCCCGCCTGTCGTATCTGCCAACTAAAGTAGCCTACACGACGAATTGTTCAATGGCTTACTGGATTATAGAAATAAGATCGAGGTAAGCATGTTTCAAGATATGCAGAAAGTGACGAACTGAAGCATAGGTTGTGCGTAGTGCATAGGTTTTTTGAATAAATTCTATTAGTATTCCATTTAGTCCAAGCACGTTTTCTTTTTGCAGAATTTTCCTTCTTGGGAGGTAGGTTAGGCTCTAGTTATTTCAACTGCTGCTATCCTAGTATCTACATGCTCTAATCATAAAAAAAAAAATCAAATAACAGTGAAGAGAGTTCTTGTACCTCTAACTCTGTGTACATATTCATGGATCTGTATATACCTACCTTGGCCCATCGCACTACGAAAAATTATACATACCTACAACTGCCGGAACTCCAAAGATTCGGTTTCAGTCCATAGCTTGATTTTTCTGTCAGCTTGAGGATATCGTTTCTCTTCCTGCTTTGTTTGTTCCGAATGATAAGCAGGATAAACCATAAAGTCAGCAAAACTCACGCCTATTGATTTCCTATTTTACATGGAAAGTGCATTTGTCTATCTCTGCTTAACGAATTTGTTTTACATTCCCTTTCGTCCATCTTTCTCATATATAAAATCACTTAAGTTATTCTGTCATTTGTGAACTGAAAAAACCTCATAATCAACTGCTCTTTTTTTTCGGTAATAAAGTTAAATTCCAAAATTTCATTATAAATCTGATAACAAAAATGTATAAAAAATACAGTTGTTGTCGCTATTTTTTTCTAGCCAAGCAAAGCTTTTTTCCACTTTTGATTACCACTTGCTACTGAACGGGACGGTTACTCTTGGTAACCACATTGAATTAAAGCCTTTTCGCTCAGTGGTCTTGCTAAAGTGAGCGCCTTTGTTTTTCCTGCCTTTTTTAACCATACGCTAATGAAGTGTACAAAATTTGAGAAAGTAACAACAGCATAATTGCTATTTTATTATTATTTCATGTTAATGATGAAAATAAAAAAAAAGGTTCAGGTGCTTACGCGCACCCATAACCAGTTAAAAAAGGTTAAAAATTCAAAAACCTGCCAGCGCACTTTATTTGCATTACAAAGGAAATAAACAAGAAAGGTCGCCTCTTGCACGAACCCTGAAGATCCACCACCGAAAATAATATTCTGCAAGCATATTACCAACCAAACCAGGACTCTAGTAAATATAATAGCATCAGTATTAGAATCAGTTTTTTATAAGCCTATAAATCTTAGTCATGTAACATATATTACAATCTCTTATTATGTAACTAACTTGGCTAAAAACTTGTCCCACTATGTAGATGATTTAATTGGTATTTCCAGTTGTGTTACAGATGGAACGACAGTTCACGTGTAACTCTAGTTTGCCATGATTGATGCAAGAATGGGGCAATAGTAAGCAATAAAAGGCCAAAGTAGATGAGAATGAGTAGAATGAGTAGTCAAGAAAAATGTAAACAATCTAAAGAAACTCTAAAAGTGACACCACTTAAAGATGGGCTTAAAAATGTTAAATAATACTAACAAAATTAAAAGTGTAAAGCGTTTAAAATGCTTTATGCATTTTATTTGATTTTTGTTTCCCTTTCAAAAGTGTAAATATTTAAGTCATCTAAAAATTTTTTTTTATAATGTTTTTTTTTCAAAAGTTCATAAAAATTTAAAACATAACCATAAAACCATAAAAATAATTTTTTTTTCCTATTTTAAATATTAACTTGCACTGAGAATTACCTCATTTCGTAAGACGTTCAGCTTTTTTTTTCTTTGTTCTTTTGGTTTCACAGGCATTCGTGCTATTTTGAATAATTCTTGTAACCCAAATAAAAAATGATGTGAATTTCTAATTAAGGAAAAACCTTAAGAAAAACGTGAAATTTTACTGAAATTCACTGTCATAACAATCCTGCGCTCCGACAGACCAAACGAGGAAAACGCAAACATAAAATTCGCTTTAGAGCCACGTGGGATTTGATCGACATCTTCACTTGTAAAAAGGAACAAGTGTAAATTTTTTCTATAATAAATTTCTATCTTTCTCTAACCTACTAAGCTTTTACATAATTTCATAATCAAAACATGGCAGACTAATAAACTAAAAAAAAAAAAAACAAGAAATTTACACTTGCCTTGAAGCGAATATGAAATACTCACCACATGGAGCAACTAAATAATATTTCATTACATAATGCATTTTAGTTAATAGATCGATTACATATTTGTATTACATTTTTAGAGTCCTTTGATAAATCCAAATTTGTCTAAAACGCATGAAAAACAGAAGGCCAAAAAAGTAAAGGACATAATAGGCGAATAAAGAGTTCGACAAATGGACGAAAAAACGAATGAAAAAATGCAGTAATAAATTGGCGAACAAATGACGAGGTAGAATAACGACACAACGGACGGACGGACGAATGGACACATAAGAAATAAATAAATTTACACATCGATAGATGAAAAAAAAATAGACAAAAGGATAAGTAGATGAAGGTTTAAGCGAACTAGCAGTTTAGTAAATGGCGGATAGATGAACGAATGCATGTACACACAAAAACCAGGCAAATATACTTAGAATTTTAGACTGATGGCACGTATTTATATTTTAATGAGATATTCGTTACGTATTTCTGTACATTACAAATGAAAACACAAACTTAATATACTCCACTTTGTCGGTGGTCTGTATAAAAAAACAGCAACAAAAAAAGAGAAATATTGTAATATTCAAAAATTGACAAATTGATATTTGCATTTAAATTGAAAATTTACATTTGTATGATGCTTGTTTGGCAGTTATTTGTGCTGTTGCTGGCTTGCGGTCACAATGGTATAATTTACTTTAAATACCGTATTTTTCTTATTTTCCATTTCTTAGACTTGCATGGAGTTCCTTGAAAACCCCCATGGTGGTGATGTGTTTTGACATTTCGGTTTTTCCTTTTTTTTTTGCATTCGTCCGTCTGCCGACTGTCAACTTTTCATTCATTTTTCTGTGCTACGGTTTCCTTTCGTTTTGCATGTGACACTCAGCCAGCAGTCATCAATATTGTTATGTGATATTTATGCCGTCATAGCAAGGGAGTTTATTAATTCATTTAATTTTTTTTTTTTCAATTTAAATAAAAGATATTTACATAATATTTTTGTGTAATAAAAATAGCAATTGCTTTAATTGTCTCAAAAAGATCAGCTTTTGATTTTATGCAAGGCTTTCAAGACATTTTTCTAACAAATAATCTAACAAAGGGAAAAATTTGTTTAAATCTTTACGAGTTTTTCGTCAAAAATTCTTTTAAAATCTTTTGAAGATATCTCCATTCGACTTTATTATAAACTTTTATATAATTTGCTTTCCTGTCAGTATGGAAGCTTTCAATCGATATTTCAGGCACTTCCCAATGTCGGAACTTACTGAAACAATGTTGTAAAAACAAATGTTCTGCATATTTCTGTAAAAGGGTATGCGCCACCAAATAATGGATTATCCTTTTCTTAATAATCACTTTAATATGAGTATCAAACAAAACCATTTGGAGAGCAGAATACTTAAGCAATCTCAAGTGAAAAACAAGTGTCAACATTATAGTCAAGCAAGACCGACCATGAACTGTCCTTCACTACTTCCCTTAATGCAATACTTAATTTATTTTTATGACAAAAATCGTATAAAGCCTCGTTTTTGCTAAGAATCCTTATAGGAGATGGGTCCAACAAAAAATACCTACGTTGTCCAAATTTGGTATAGTTACTGTTTATATCAAGTAACCTCTATGGACCAAGCTTGAGCAGGGCATATTAAAAATTATATTGCTTAGCATATAACGGCTTATATTTCCTCGGAATGGTTATGTGGGAGGAGAATAAAAAAACTGACCGTTTCGATTCAAACTTTACCTATCACTCTAGTATACTGAATTATTGATACTCGTCGCGAAATTTTCAAATTCGTAATTATTTTTCAATTTTTTAAGATAAAGCGTTATATGGCGAATGGTCATAAAAGTCGTCCAATCCAATCCTAACAGCGTCCGTCGTTGCGTCAAAATCCGCAAGTCAATCAAATCCCCTCAAAATATCTCAAATGTTATGACCTATAAGTTGAACGTAATATTACATGAACACAAATAGAATTCCAGTTTATTGATGGAATATCCCCGGTTCCTTGCGGAATACTACGCCCGATCAACCCACGTCTGCAACAAGTTAAAGATTACGACGAGATTTCGGATGTCATATATTTCATAATATTCGGCAACTTAATTCAATCGACATCAGTGAGAAGAATTAAAATATTCCCTCAGCCGAACAGATCTTAACCAGCAAAACGTTTATGATGAATAATCATTGCAGCAGACTACGAGACAAAGGGACACCAACTTTACTAATATTTCTACTGCTCTGAAAATCAGAGAACTGAAGAAAACTCATATATCGATCTTAGGGGAGAAGAACGATAATGATGGCGAATTTTATATCATTAAAGCTCTACGTATATATCCAACCCAAGCAGACTATCAAAGCGTACTTTATCACTTCAAATTAAAGAGAACTATTATGTAGAAGACATATCCGCAAGATCAACTCATAGATGCGGCACAAAACACAGATAATCTTGATCTAAGTGGGAATCAGCTAACATCAATCACAGAGGAAGTTTACCTAAGAAGCTGGATATATTTATAGATGCTAATAAAATTTTTATAGAAAACGATTTAATACCAACATAGATGGCCATACCAAGTAGACGACCTAGTACCCGGAAAGCAAATTCCGTCAATAAGCGTAGACTTTGGAAAAGACGGGATTCATAGAATAAACCCTATTTCAAAACAATTCAAAACAGAAATGAACTACTATGCTTTCTTACTATATATCACAATATAGTTCTCCGACCGTCGCTCATGCGCAGTATAAATATATTGTATTAGTATAAGATACTGAAATAAATTCCGTTAATAGGGGTTTTATGTAAAATTAAATACATGTTGCTCTGCATGCAATGAAAATTGGAAATTAATACGCAAGTAGAAATTGCATGCACTGTTCGTAGGTAAGAAGTCTGTGCTCACTTTTCCGTACAACAATAAGCTCCTTTATAATGTTTCATAATTTATGAAAGAAAAATTTTTCATATTAATTTTTAATTTCTAATATTTTCTGTTTACCAAACATAATGTTTACGTTTCACCTCAATTTGCGTCAGCTTTTATGACTTTACGAATTCTAATAACAGAAAGATTGCATTATTTGAGAGGTTCTACATTCAATGGAGAGTCTTATTTGTATTTTTAACACTTTAAGGTTTACATACCATTTTACCGTTAGCTTGATGTCATATATTATTGATAAAATGTATTTTTTAAGTTTTGAAAAGTACTTTTTAAAAAATCCATCCCCAAGCTCAATTCAGTCTAAGCTGAATATAATTTTTTCTTTATTTTTATATCTTGTACTTTTGTGTTGTCTTCGTAATAATTGCATTTTTTCGGATGTTATCGAATTTTCAACAATGTAAACAAGCGAATTACATCAATCTGTACATCCTAGAGAGCTTGATAATTGCGATTATTGTTCGAGTGTTCGAGTCGATATAGGTCCCCGTTAGCTTCTCCTCGATCGTTAAAAAGTACACAAAGTTTTCATACTACTTTTTAATGTTTTGAATTTTCTTAAAATTCGAACAATAGCTCTTTGAAATCATATGTTCAGGTTGAAAATTCAAGACAAGAACGAATTGTTCCTAAACTTCCATCTATATTTATTCCTAAAGTAGACAACATTAACAAAACGATAAGTAGCTTAAAGAAGATTATTGAAGGTAACGAATTTAACTTTAAGTCTTTAGGTATGGCCAGATACGCTTAATGATGAAAACATTTGATGCTTTTCGAAAAGTAGTAAAACAATTTGAAAGTAGTAAAACCTATTATCCCACGTTCCAGCTATATACTATAGTAAGCAAAGGGTCCAGCTATATACTATAGTAAGCAAAAGGGCCCATTAATGTTCCCCTATATCAGATACGAAAGAACAACTAATAAGTTTGGGACATGAAATAAAAGCCTAAGAACTGTCATCAGCCGAATCTCCAAACAGGTTCGTTGTTGACTTTAATCCGAGTCAAAACAATAAAGACATTTATAGTATTCTCTCCATTGACAATGCCATAGTCACCATCGAATCCCCCAAATGATTTGATGATATTGTACAATGCTTCAGGTGCTACAAATTTGGACATACGAAATCTTACTACATCCATACTTTCCCTTGGTACTATAAGAATGTACAATCTACCGAAAGCTTTAAAATAAAAAAACAGTTGAAAAAATAACTAAAATACCATTAGACATGTCAACTACGATCCTACTATCAATCCTAGCCACAACAAATATGAAAATAGAAGTCAATCAAATACTGGGACATGTTCTGAAAATGTTAAAGGCGATCAGCAATTAGAAAATAATATTTTAAGCAAAAATGGAGCTATGCTTTCCAAGTAGATCGAATTAACTAGCACGTTATAGAAAATGATGTTAATGCTAATGGCATTTCAAATCACATAAAGAAAGTAGAAATATTACTTCATAGTCATTTCATAGATATACTTCTTACATTCGAAACTCACTTTACAAGAAATAATATTTTCGAATAAAAAGCTATGACATAGTAACTGCTAATCATTCAGACGATAATGCACATGCTAGTGCTGCAGTTATAATAAAATAAAATATTAAATACGGTGTTGCAACAACCTAGAAGAGAATCATATTCGTTTAACAAGTCTAAAGGGAAGAGAACTTCATAAATGATAGTCAATCAATATCAATTCAATGTTCTCTCTACAGGCAGTCCTATATACTGGCAAACGGACTTGAACTAAGTACCAGACTTACTGGATTTCGCTGTTTACTCTGGCTTATCCCAAATTTTCCCTCCATATTATTGAGAGCTGTGATCTAAATTCTGACTATACTACAATAATAATACACTATAAGATCAAGTTTTATCAAAGAAGCAAAAATTCGAAAGTATTCACATCTGATACCGACGTACGAATATTCCAAAATTGAATAGATGATCACACAAATTTAAATATATCTCTTAAAATTGGAAGTAATTCGGACGAAACGGTCGAACATTTTAGTCAGCTCATTCACGAAGCAGCCGTTATTTCCACGCCACCCGACAGTATTAATAATATCTCAAACCTTTTCATAACCGCTGAGATAAAAACATTCATAAGACGAAAGAGATGTCTTCGTAAAATATGGCAAAGGATCAGGCAGAGTGCTGATAAAACAATCTTAAATCAAACATGGAATAACCCTATTGAAATTCCATTAGAAAATGTTTAAGTAATCTAAGTCATACAAAGAACAATGAGCATAAGCTTTGCATCGTTACGATGTACCAGAAATAGCTTCAACGGAGAAGATGCCCAATCAAAAATTCGAGCGGCACATGGCGTAGATCGGGCAAAACCAAAGCGGATGCATTCAAAACTTTTTTAGAGGAAACTTTTACCTCGTTTTCATTTTGTAGCTGTCAACAGACTAAAAAAATAATCGACTCTCTTAATGTTGCACGTTAAATTTGCCGATCCATCAAGCACTTCAGAGTGCATCAAATAAAATCCAAAAGCTGAACAAAAAAAAAAACCCCAGGAAACAGTCTAATTGAATAAAGTCATTAAAGCTTTGCCACAAGAAGGATTGATGTTTCTTACTTTGACTTTGAATTCAATCATATAACTACTTTTTATTCCTATTCAACGGAAATGGGCGAAAGTTTTATTCGTTATGTACAAAAATATTCATTACAAGTGGCATGAAGTGAACCTGGCTTTAGCTTTATCTAGCTTTAGCTGCTATACATACATATATATATATATAAGAGATTATAAATCGATTTGTCTGTATCCGCCTGATTCTTAATCCTGCTGGAAGTCTTATAGGTTTAAAAATTTAAATAAAACCTGACTTTGTCAGATTGGAATTATTTCTCATACACCCAGAATCACAAGATGGATATCAAATCATAAATTTACTTTCTCAATTTTTTTCAGGTACTTATTAATTGCTTTCTTAAAGAATAATTTTATTATTTTATATATTTCCATGTAAATGAAAGTATTAAATATAATTTTATAAACTTTATTTTATTGTAGATTTTATTCATTAAAATGTTCTTATGAGTGTATGTATGTAAACCGGAAAAATGTACAAAAATTATATTTTTTTTTAGAATCATAGTCAAAGTGTCGAAAGAAAATAGTAGGTGGCAAGAAGTAAATAGGAAGGGAGGTAAAGCAAATTCCCACAGGCGTAAAGGATATCAACTGCTGTCATTCGCATGTTACACTATAAGTTTGCGTGTCAGCATTTCTCGGCGTGTGTCATTAGAGAACAAAAAATTAAAAGAATGAGGCACGAAATCACGGTATATGAGGAAATAAAAAATAATTGATGAAATGTTGATTTCCATGTTACTGCCTTTCTTTTCTTGGTATGCTCCTTCAAAGAAAAAAAAGGACAATTGTACTGCAAAGCCGTACGTTTTAAGCATTTGTTGACTTTTTATTTGTTTTTTGTTTTTTTTTTTTTTCTTCTTCAAAAACAAAAAATACTCTCACTAACAAGTAACGTCCTTTTCCAGTGTAAAGGACGTTTGTATGACTGTGTGTTTTGTTTAGATAACATTTGGCTTCGGCTTGATTATTTCATTGTCATTTAATTGAATTTAATTAGCTTTTTTATTTAATCTTTAACTGCTTAAATTTTGTGTATCTCTATGTTATTGTTATCGCCGTTCACACCATTAATGACAAGTGACCTCTTGGGTGAGAATTTTTTTCTCTTTTGTTTAATTATTTGGAAATTATTTTTCTAGTCTAATGTGATACTGACACGCAAAACTTTTTTACCAATTAAATTATTATTGTTATTGATAATTTATATTAAAAGTTCAAAGTTTGGACGGGTTTCCTTTATTACCTGCCGTACATATATATACGTAACGCACTGAACGCATGTAATAATCTACTCACTTAATAGTGTAGTCAAAGTCTAACATAATTCAAGAGGTGCAAGGGTGCGTAGTCGAGTATGTGTAAGCTATTGAAACTTTAATTGCTTTCAATTAAAAATGTATAAAGTTGGCGCATCTGCTTAAGTGGGAAAAGAATCATTGCTTGCATAGTAGGCTTCAGTTAATAGTGTTTAGTGTTTAGGTATTTTATACTTCTTTCCCATTTATTTTCAAAAAATTATCGTAAGAAAAGTAAGTGCAATCCCTACATACGAGAATAGTGCGTTGATAACTAATGTTTATTATTTAATGGTCTCCTAGTGAGGTTAATCGGCAACGCGTACTTATATTAGTATTCGTCAGTAAATGAAACGTGTGTTTTATATGAATTTTTCAATATTGCTATTATATTATCGTACAGAATATCTATTATATATAGTATCTTGTGTATCTGGTTAATTGAAAGGTCAATAGAATGTTCTCTGCTGTATAATTTTAAATTTCATGCTTCATATGAACTTAAAATAGGTTTCAAGTCAATCACTTATACTTAAAGAGAAGCCTAAAATAAACTTGTTAACGTAGTGTTTTAAATTGTACAGTGTTGAGAAAATTGCAATAAATGAAAGTTTCTTAAAAAAAAAGAAATGCTTGAAGGCAGTACAAATCCGTAGACATATATAGTGGAATTTTGTCTTTCGAAAAACAAAGACTTATAAGCGGACAGATAAATTTGCGGTGGAGCCTAAAAAAGGTTTTTGTACGTTACAGCTCTGAAGCAACCAAAGTGGTCAAAATTGATTAACTGGCCATAGGACGTTAGGCGTCGAACCTGCGAAAACAATAATAGCAGGGTATTATTCAAAGTTTTTGATTCAAATGAGACCAAAAATTCGTGATAAGAGACTTAAGTGCTAGTTCCCGACGTCTTTTGACCTATGATGCTATCCTTCTGTCCGAGGGGGGAACCAAGTGCTGGAAGTTACTTAAGCATTCATTAGCTATATAGACCCCTTAATATTTTCATTGTTATTCGTTATATTGCGCTACTTAAATACAATAAGTAGCATTTACGGATATGTAGGAAACCAACTACTATCCTAAAAGTAACTTAAGCTAATCTGAAAGCGAGAATCAATAAATGCTTGAGAATGTATATATTGATATATTAAGAACGTATATATGCGGATATAAGGTAAAAAGTCTAAAAAACTTTGTGGTGTTTACCCCAACCCGGTCAACTTTGGTGAATTTAACGCAATTCAACCCTACAATCTGTAGATAATCAAAAAATGATGATACTAATGTCACATTTGTTTCCTCAGCCGAAAGTAACTACCTTATCGAAATGTTACGCTCCTCTTCGAACGTTACGTTAAATTCTTCAGAATATTTTGAAGGGCCAGCATATTTCTGATATCTGATTTTAACGCTTGGAAACAAAACATTTGCACAATAAAAAAAAAAAAGTTTTGAACATTTTCGTAAGTCTAAATGCCTTATTTTGCGTTTTAAGCGTAATTGGAAGAGAATAATACATTATACGACGCTCCAGTTTGGGCCAGCGATTAATTTGGCTTTCTACTGTCAATTAACAGGCAATCAAAGCCCAATCTAAAGTAAAGTATCCAGAATTAACCAATTGCCTTCGATCAGAACAATACCAAAAGACATACATAAGTAATGACTCGATTAATATTGTGGGGAAGTATCTACCATGTATTTTTGGCCTTGGACCTTGCCCTCATTGCCATTTTTTTTTTTTTTTTGCTTTCTACAGAATTCTCTTAATGATGTAAAGCTGGCTTCAGAAGATGTCGATCAAAATCACTGATTCAACTTTTCATTCAGAAAGTTTCGAAGTTCTGCAGTGATTTTACTAATAATATGGCAAAAGATTATTATACAAAATAACACATATTTGAATTAATAAAATTAATTTATACTACAAGAAAAGTGGGTTTGAATTTGGGCGAAAAAAAGGCAGTACGCAGATCAGGATCATGTACAACTAAGCACATAAAAAGATGTTTATATCGAATTTGATATCTATTCAGATATATAAGATGTCACAAACGATATTTAAAATTCTCGACTTTCAACATATTTTATCTTCAATATGTTTTATGAAGTCCGCTATGCATATATATATATATATATATATGGCTTACAAAAGGAATGACAAATTAATGCATTGTTAGCATTTGGTGTAGAATATAAAAAAACAGTATATACTGATATCATATTTTGCTATACAGAGAGACTGCAGACTATACTTTTAAAATATGACTTTAACAACTCGTGAGCGGTAGAAATCCTTTTTCATTTACTCTCCACCCCACCGCCACATAATCTTTGCCATCTACAACCGCAAAGGCAAAATCCTCTTTTTTAATTATTTCTACATTTCAGCATTCCGTTTAAAATACAACCAACAGCACTTGCTAAAATATTTTAACAAGGAAAGTACTTTTTTGTTATATCTTTTTCTTTTTAACGAAAAAATAAAAAGCAAAAAAAAAAAAAAAACAAAAAAGCTTTAGCAAAAATCACAGCTGGAGTCTGTGACGATTCGCAAACAGAATCGGAAATCTGTAAAAATTCCTTAAGAAAAACGTCTTTCTTTATAGCTGTTGTGGATCTTTCTCCATTATGTCACGCTCTAGTAGCGAGAATGCATTGCTATGAGTATTTAGTTTTCTCCAAGTTTTTCTGTACATCAGTTAATTCGCATTCATGGTTTGTTATCTTATGTAAGTCTCTTTGTGTACATTCTCCTCCTGAAATAAAATCACACGCGCCTAATGCTATATACGCATGGCTTTCATTTACTAACATCATTCATTGACTATGACTGCATTTCTGGTGATTTCCGTCTGTTTTTGTAATGAGAGTTGATTACATTTGGCTATGAATTTCCTTTTACTCTTTACCATTTACGTGAATCGTCTTTGGGTGAATGTTTTAATTTATTTGTATTTCAAATGGCGTTGCGACTGTCTTCCCACCTACTCTTCGAGGCCTTAAATTTAAATTCTTTTCAAGCAATCTTTTTTTAGCGTATGTATGTACGTATGTATGTTTATTGTTGACGTTTTTGATGGAACTTTTTAACCAGCCACCACATGCTTACTTTCTCTAACTGCCAGCTGCCCAAGACGTCTTTTGCGTTATAGCGAGTGAGTAATGACAGTAATTATGGAGACGTTGTTTTGCAATGATGGTTCACTGTTTGTTGTTGTTGTTGTTGTAGTTGTTGTTGCTATTGTTATTATTGTTGTTGTTACTGTTATTCTTCCTGTTATTGTTATTTGTTATCTTGTTGCTCAACACTTTTTATAATTTTCTTGTCAACACTGAAACATTTAACACTTTGTCTAAATTATGGTAAAAATTTATTACAAATCCTTTAAATTACTTATTGAAAATTTATGCTGTAAGTGAAGCACAATCTTTTACTATAAGACAAAAAAGACATTTTTTAACAACAATAGCAACAAAATAACATAAGCCTGCTTCAAGATAATAATTCACTTTGTTTTATGAATTTTTAAGTTAATAATAGAATCGACATAACAACGCGTGTGATAATGATATGTAGTTAATTCATTTATTTAATTTATTTATTTAATTTATTTTAATTAGTATGCTACAGAAAACTTAATGCATAACTTACGAAAAAAAAAAAATTAATAAAAAGAAAAAAAGTAAGAAACAAAATCTTATAAAATAGGTTCTTATCAGCAAGACTTATAACGTTAATAATAAGTAGAATATACTAAATATATAGTAATTACATATAAGAAGTGAATATAAATAAGGTACTAATAGGATTAAAAAGTTGTCCGAAGGATCGCCCTTTTTATGCTATTAGTCGAGTCGTGCGACGGATCAATCAAATGGGCATTTTTATTGAACATATTGCAAAGAATCCGAAAAGGATTGAAAAGCTAATAATTAGTACGGCAATGAGGTAAGTAAAGAAAATCATGATGTCTCGTGAATCTACCAGGAACGTTAAACGAGATGGCCTGGAGAAGGATAGGAGCAGATATAGACCCTTTGATCAGTTTTGCTATAAACATTACTCCTAACATTTCGCGTCTTTTTTCAAGTGTGGAGAGATCAATAAGCTGAAGCCTATTAACGTAGGGAAAGAAAGCTCAAATTCGAATGTATGGCTTGAAAGCCAGATTTTTCTTAAAGTTTGCAAGACCTAGAAGTCTCACAAATTCTATCATTGGTTATCTAAAATAAGTATTCACTCTGGGAAATTAGAAATTGAAAGTAATGTGATTTTTATTGAAAAATTAGGTAAACTACATATGCATGATTTTCCTGCGTGAGATTCGAATGCTTTTCTAGTAACTCTTTATACACTTCCCTTTAAAACGTCTTCGTCGAAGCTTATAATTGAACACATAAATCTCTTTAAAAGTTTTCGACACCATTTAGAAAACGCGACAGGCCAACATAAAGACTTTAGGGTGGATGTATTAGATTCTCTCAGCCATTTCCTTTTTTTAATTTTTTAACTATCGATGGTGATATGGCGTTTTAAGTAGTATAGCAGTATTTTACGAGATACTATCTACAGACAGATTCCCGCTCCTACTTCTTTTTAATAAACTCTTTGCATATACCCACGTAATACTTTGTCAGTAGTAACCAGCGTAACGCAGTAATCTTCCAATTGCTTCACATTTGACTATTAGTGTGGGATCTTCCATCGACTTTGAAATTTTCCTTCATTTGTCAGTTTCTTTCACAATTTATGCATTTCTCATCACTGTTTATGAACGGATTTCAAAATGATTCGAGTTCGTTTTATTTCCGTAGATATTAGCAGACAGCATTTTAATTGAAAACATTTTTTGAGTCAGATCGTCCTACGATTTTTTGTAATTCGCACCATCTAAATGGCTTATAGTGTTTGAATTCTTGAAAAAGCCTGATACGCAACAGTTCGCGTTTCTATTAATATATCGTTCCTTTTATTGCGGGACTTAAACGGCACTGAAGGCAATAAACGCAAGAAAAGTACTCGTAACGTATATATGACATAAATAGCTTAGTTTGGTTTATAACCCCGCATAGCATCTTTACATTTAAGAAAATAAAATTGTAAAAATTCATTTACATTCTTTACACACATTATTTCACGTCCGACAATAGAAAATTCGATTTCGAATTTCGAATTTTTTCTTTTTTCATACCTATTAACTTCAAAACGTTTAGTCCTGAGCCTTGTGGTTCATATATCTCCAGGAATTTGGGTTCCTAAACCTATGCCGTAAATAAAATGCTGAACATGTGTTTTACAGTCCTTTCAATACTTGTTGTACAGGACTCAAACTCCTTTATTGCAAGTAAAAGAAATAGTAGTGAAGGGCCATTAATAGAAAAAATCAAATGTTTCATGACTTCCTTGTAATCGATAAAGTTAAGATATCATAAGCAGCTCAGTGACTGATTTGAAAACTAGAATTAGGGTGTTAGTTTGTAAGCGAAATAAGATTTTTCTCTCTAACTGTAATATCTTAATAAAAAGTAAAAAAAGGGTTCACTACAATTTATACATAAATAGATTGAATCGCTTGAGATAAATTAAAATTTTTTTTTTTTTTTGCCACAAATACATCAAAGCAAAAGATGCTTGCGTGTAGTTTGATATCGTTATTGTATAAAAAAATTATGCCCACCTAGTCTTAGACCATGACTTTCTACGACACAAACGTTTGGCTGTCATTGTCTTAAATATTTGTTTGGTTGCGGTGGCAAGAGAGAAAGAGACATAACAAGAAGTAAGATAAAACACAAAAAAAAAGAAAAAAAAAAGAAAAAGTTTCACGCACATCAACGGTAAACCACAACAGCAAAACCGCACAACCTCTATTGTTTAACCAAAGTACTCTTTTACCGCTGCCACCAGCATCTTCCTTAATTCATGTCAAATATACTCTGAAAGTGTATAACACTTTATCGACGACTTAAGCAAGCGACATTCTTTTCTTGACAAACGTTTGCAAGATTTTGGTGGTACTGTAGTGGTGCTTACTGTTGTTTTTTTGTTATCGTTGTATTCTTACGATAATCCTTCCAGTTCCTTTTTGCTTTTGAAAATCAACTTCACTTTCCCTTTTTTTTTACTCTTGCTTCTCCCAATTCATAACTCATTCTTCTTCAATTGAATTTATCGTATTTTCGTGTTCATGATTTAGTGAATATCGTTATTCTTGCTATAGTTGCTGTTGTTGATATAATATGTTGATGCCAAAGGATTACTCAATTAATTTAATTATGTGCCGTCAATCATTTTGTAGCATTCGCCGTTGGTTTCGTGAATATTTTGTTCACATAAAAATTCATTATAATAGAAAATTGCAAACCGTTGTTGATAATTTTATACATTCTTCAGCTTAATTTAAAGCTGCTTCAACTAGCTTTGTTCGTTCTCGCACTGACTCTTCCAAAATATATATACAAATTCAAAAATTTTTAATTTAACCGACTCCCCTCTTGCACTGTTCTCGGTGGGCTAATGTAGTAAATAAAGGCGTTCTTCAACTGGTAACAGCTATGAAGAAGAAATCTTCTCGGGCCTTTACGTGGTTTGGTGGCTGTGTATTTTGTGGTAATTTTAAGAAATATATACAACAACAAAAGTATTTCTTCCATTCCGTATTCATTTACTCTGAGTAAATGAATTTCGTCAAGAGTTTCGGTTGTTTTGTTTTATTTCTTAATTTTTCTTTTTTTCTGTCTTTTCTGTTAGATGCCGGATACATCATTTGCAAAAACTTTTCATTTCGGTTTTATTGGTTTCTTATAATGCTAGCGTATACACTAATGCTGCTGTGTGTAACTGTAAACATGTGTGCCTTAGTGTTGATGCTCAATGTTGTGTTTTACATCCTTTTTTATAACCCAAGGATATGATTTCTATTCTTTTCTTTAAAAAAAAAAAAAAAAAAAAAAAAAAAGATTTGTTTTTAATGTGCGTTTAAGTTCGCTCAGCTAGTGCTTAGCCTGGTTTTTGTAAGTACAGTATATGTGTGGTTGTGTGTATGTGTATTGTAAGTATCTGTGTACGCATATATGTTATGTTTACATCTTAAATTACGACTTTTCAATCTTTACATTTTTCTTTTTGAGGATTTTAATTATTTTAATTATTGCAACATCATACGCACATTCGTGCGCGTGTATACACACATACATGCATACAATGAACGAACGAATTTTTTGTGTAATGCTTCTATTGGTGAAAAATGTCATTGTTTCAACAGCAAGCTTAACACTGATTTTAATGCAAAGAATTGAAGCGCATACGTGTTTGTATGAATGGCAAACACTTGGTTTTTTGGAACTGTTTTTTCCCAACTTTCTGCTGAATTGGGTGTGCGCGTGCCTTTATTTTTAAATTGAAATATATAATAACATTTTAATTAAACGCAAAAAAAAAAAGGAAAATTAAAAACTTTTTGAATTTTACTGAAAAATATAAAAAAAAATAATAGAGTAAAAGAAATCTTGTAAGCAATAGAGCCAGGAGCAAATGTAACTCCTGAATACCCACAATTCCGCAATAATCATAACTTTACTTGTGCGTCTGTCAACCTATCTGTAGCTCATCTTTAGGAACCATATTAAATATTTTTTTATCAAGATTTAAAGTGACGTCTGCTGCAACACACAATTGAATGACTGAACGATCTGGTAAAGAGTAAAACGTACGAGTATATACGCCATATATACGCCATAACGTTTCTAATAAAACATGAAAGTGAAAGAAGTTAAAAGGATGTTGCGACTGTAACCCGGATTGTCGGTAAAGATTCCAGATTTCCATCAGCCTGATGGCCTGATTTAAAAATTTCTTAGTTTAATTTCACAAAGTGGACCTTAGGGATCTACCTCAAGTCCGCTTGCTTACTTTATGTCGTTGGAACTCTTACGGAAGAAAATACTTCGATTGCAATAGAAAAATGAAATTTTTTCCATGTATTTGCTATCGTGTAACAAACGGTTGTTATTTCTCATGAAGACGTCGGATAATGAGCTTATACCATTTTCAAATAAAATTCGTAATAAATTTTCTTTTTTCAAAAATCTACGATCTATGCTACTTCAGACAATTCTGCTTGATAGTTTTATAGTGAAAAGAAAACATTTTTGGATACAATTACCCAAAATTCTCCTCTGATGTACGTGGTCTTCTTAGTTGCTTTTCTCTCAATCATAATAAGGACAATGTTAGATTTTTCAAAGTCATGTAATGCATCGAAAACAAAAAATTATAATCAAAAATTCAACGTCTATTTTTGCACGATGACGACTATTTATCTGCCTACCAAAGCCACAAATGTTCGTTTAAAACATTTCCTGAAAGAAAAACTTGGAAAACTTAAATTCTTTTTATCTGATTTGGTAAACTTAGAAAGCAGTATTAATCTCAATCAACAAATTTTTGATGATTATTCTCGTCATTTTCAGTCACAGCCTTGCATGCTTACAGTTTTAAATTTGTTCTCAAATTTTTCCTATTCTCATGGCCACAGCAAGCTAGATACAAATAAGAAAGTTTACATTTTTTCACTTCTACAGTTACCAACGAACTCTCGCTGAATTATATTAAAATCGGAGTCAAAAATTGCTCAGCTTACGATGTGTCTATTATTACGTATATTACGTCACCCATTTCTGCCTCCGAAAGTAAACGTAAATAAAGCACACTTTTGACTGAGGTTTGGATCAAATTTTTTTTTCAATATATTGTTTGGACTTTGCCATTATTTCTGGAATACAACATCATTTAAATGTCCTCGACGTGACATCACATAGGGCCGGATACTTTTGATGCAATTCTAGATGAGTTGTCTGGACATAGCGAGCAATAGTTCGGCCATAACTTGGGGGATATTCGTTTTCAAAGCGTCAAGAGTATTCTGTGTACCTTGCGTAATACCACAGAAAAAGTTCTGAATTGAAAAATCGCATGGTTTTACTGGCCAATTTCCTTCACCAAAACTTAATATTACACGTCCTGGAAATTTTTCGGACACCAACACCAGAACGGAGTGTGTTGTATGACTTGTGACACAGTTCTGTTGAAACCACTTATATTCAAAATCCATATCTTCGATTTCAGGCCAAGAAAAATTAGTAATTATTTGGCTGCAGCGATCAGAATGTTGCACTCCATGTCATGGATAAGTTTGGGTCTGCTTCAATACTTTCACTAATAGCACCAATACTTTCGGCCGAGGCGCATTTCGATAATGTATGAGCCATAACATATCTCTTATAGATCGAGTTTCTCCAAACTTCGTCGCAATTTTTCCTATAGTGCACTCAGATAAACGATGATGCCAACCATAATTCGCTCATAATGCACGAAACAATCGTACTATAGAATCGTGATTTTTGTAGTAAGACTTTGCTGTTTTAACACGTTCAGTCGTAGTTAAACGATTCATATAGTAACACGACAAACTGGACCATGAAATGGATAATCCTATACATCTGTCTATATACGATAAATATCAAGTAGATGCACCGTTTCTCTATCTTTCATTTAAACACTGAGTAAGTTAGCGAGCTAGCATATCGACCAATTATTACCGGCGCTAACAAGTAGCAATCGTCTCTAACAAAACATTCGTAGTATTTTTAGAATGTTCCAATTCTAAAACTACATATGTCAAAATTTCAAAATTCTGAAAACTGTTCTCGATATTCGGAAAGTCAAATTGCAAAAGATAGCTGATATCCTAACAATATCAAGAGGCAAGTAAATCTTTTTCACTATTGTATATAAGAATTTTGTGGACATCAGAAGTCTGTTGTCCGAAAGAACAAATGCAAACGCAAGTCGGTGAGTGTAATTGTAAAATCACGTGAACTAAAGTTAGAAGTGCTGCTTCTCCAGATCTGCATCTAGCGACTATTATTTTGAAAGAATCCTCCAGAGAAAAATATTTGTTTCAAACAATTAGGTCATTGCGATAAGCAAAACGAATTAATGAAGATTTTGAGAAGGCAACGAAATGGTCGAAAAACCGAATCACCCCTGAAGAACGGTATGCTGCCAATTACAGTCGTATGCTGCAAAAAAATATATTTTTGCTTACTTAGTAAAATTATTGATATAATACATTACACCGTTGTAATGCTTACTTTCAAAACATAAAGTAGCATTAATATTACTCAGCATTACTCACACAAGTTGTCCACTTTATGGATGCTCATGTATACTGACGCTTGGGATTAAACTCTGCTATCCCTTTTGTTAGGTTCAATAGTTTTCATTGTTTAATCTTTTCTAGGTTGCCCGTAAGATCTGTTTTAAGTAAAAGCCTAGAATAAACATCTAAACTGGACGATAAAAAAAACATTTAAAGAAGACAAAATAAAATTAACGAAGTTTTCAATCTTAAAAGAATGCTATTTAGTCAATGCTTCAGAAATAGCAATGACTTGGAAATTGGAAACTTGGAAATTGGAAATAATAAGTTCACCTTGCGATGTTGGTTATTGTTTGCTGCCGATTCTTGCCAAGATAAATACGTTTTTTATGAAAACTAATTAATTTGGTGTTAAGAAGTATGAGGAATATCACATACTACCGACAGCCTTCTGATAAGCATTTAAAGTAATTACTTTTTGTATTTATCGAATTGAATTTTGAACACCCACACTCTGTGTTTTAGTAAAACATCGTGGTTTTTTAATATATTGTTATGTAAACTTACAACCCATAGAAAATATTGATCTGTTATTCGACTTGAATAAATCAAACTTGAACTCAAACACTTTATTGATTCGTTCAAACCTAAAAAAAAATGAAAAAAAAAAATAAAAATAGATATATAAAATTCGCAGTATGATAAAATGTATGTTTCTTATAAGTCTAAGCAAATTAAATAAATAATAATAAAAATCATTCCCAGGAAGTCATTTTTCGTTTTAAAAACTTATATTTCAAATTTGATAAGCAAAATGCAAATATTTAACCAAAAAATATGACATTTGCTTCTTGCAGATTCTCGTTCATTTTTGTTCATCACACTGTCTCGCCAAGCTGTTGTAACTCACTGACAATTTTCTTAGATTATTGATTTGAATAAAGTCTCATTGACCACAGTTTATCATTCGTTTCTTATTTAAAAAAGTTACACAATGGGTAACGGAATGAATTTAGACAATTTTTTTTAAGCCCGGCAGTATTTAAGATTAGTATTAAGCGGACGCTGATACTAACTCACAAAATAAATTTGAAAAATTATTTCTGTATTAAAATATTCTCTCTCTCTCGTGGTTAAGTAGACTAAACTAATTTTACGTAGAACTCTTGCAATAATGAACAAAAAACTATGCTGGAAATTAAATTACTTGCTTTCCTTATCAGAAATATTATTGCATTATTGTTA
>KK351181.1:131562-162855 GCA_000671755.1 Glossina brevipalpis
ATACGCAAACACAAACATGCACGCAAACACACACATGCACGCAAGAAAACACAAAATGACACAATATCAAATGCAATGGCAATGTAACCTGAAATAAGCAGCGCACAAACACACACACACACACGCGTACATACCCACACATGAGCGAAAATACAAACAACCGACGGCATAGAAAAATACATGTTAGAAGTACAAAAAAAAAAGAACGAAAAAAACAAGCGGAAAGATATCGGACGAAAGGATAAAGATACGGGTATTAAACGTTGTTGACACAAAAAACACAACCAGCGTGAGATGCTTATTTAGCTGCAGTTCAGTGAAATCAGAAACGAAAGAATTCATGAGGCTAAAAAAACCCAACGTAGAGCTGTAATGTTTTTATATAATTTAGAACGAAATGCCTCTCGAAATCTAGAAAAATCGTATACCAGCATAGTTATTAAAAAGAACTTACAATTAAACTTTGATGTGAAACAAAAAAAAAAAAAGGTGGTGGATGCGTCTAAATGGGGAAATTGACGTTGGGGCTGAACCTTTAAAACCGGCACAGCAGATGAGAATCTGTAGAGTGCAGTTATTTGTTCGTACACATATGGATATAAGCACGTGTTCCTTGAAGGAATTTTTCGGAGTATTCTTTTAGGCTAAAAAGGAGCAATAAATTGCAAGCATGCGTAATAGAAATAAAAACGATTATGGAGAGTACAAGTATTGTTTAGCAATGTGGAGGTCAAAGAGAGCGTTAAAGCTAATTGTCGTTTATCGGAAGAACTCCGAAATTACGTTTGTATGTGCAGCTCTGTACCCCAACTACTTAGACACGGATCGTTGTTGTGTCTATTTTGTATAGCATCTACAGGATATTGGGTATTGGTTGCTAGCGTTTAGTTTACAGCTATAACTCGTCAACGTCATTACCCAGGCAGAGAAGCGCAGGATCCCATGTGAACATTACGTTGCGTATATAGTGAACGTTTGCTAGACGGTTTACCACATGCTGACTTTTATTTTGGTTGCTTTTTACATTTGTGTGTGTATGTGCAGTGTGCATTCGCTAAAGTTCGACAACTTTGGGAAACTTTACTCGTGTAGTTTGATGCCAGTTAATTGTGAACTTAGAACAGGTAGAGACGCGGCGCGCTTTAAAGTTTTCCTTGAATATTGAAAAAAAAAAAAAATAAATAAAAATAAATAAATAAACTGTGTTGTTTTCTGCCAGCACACAATTATCCAACACACAATTATAAACGTATGTATGTGCCTATAAACTATAAACAACAAAAAAGAAAAGAAAAAAAAGAAAAAACATCCTGTGCCGTAATTCCATCGATTTGTAATTTGAACAAAAAAACAACAATAAAGTTTTCCTTTTATATCTTGTGCTAAGTCCGTTATTGCTGCTTCTACTTTAAAAAGTTTATAGTGAGTTTATTACAAAAAAAAAACGCCAACAATTTAGAGACAGTGAATGTTGTGCAAAGATTTGAAAAACTTTGCTTACAGTAACAGTTTCGCGAAACTCGCTTGAAAACTTATTAGAAATATAAGAGCAATAAAAATAAATAAAGTTCAAAAACATCATAACGATTAAAAACTAGAAGTAAAAGTGTGTTAGAGATACTCACCAGAAATGTGTTGCATACACGATATAAAAAAACCTCCCAGCGAAATAAAAAGGAAAAAGTTTGTAATTAATGAATTTTAAGATGGTATTCACCCCGAACCTGTACGACTAATCAACGCAAACCGACCTCAAGTAACTAAGAAAACTTTTCGCAAAGTCGAATACAAACTTTGGAGACGCGAAAACTTTTTTCGGCGTGTTTCAAATTGGGCCGACTAAGAAATAAAATTCAAAACTAAAAGAAAAAGAAAAACAAACAAAAAATAAATAAATAAAAAAGTTTTATGTACAACTTTAAAATATTTACAAAAGTTTTGTGAAACTTTAAAATCGTAGCATAAACAAAAATATAACCTAGAAATGTTAAGGAATAAAAAGTTAAAAAAAATTCCAAAAAAAAAAATAAATTAAATTAAAAAAATTAATTTCAAAATAGGTAAAGCATATATTTTATTATATAATAAGTTTTTAAAATTTTTCAATTTTTAAGCAAACAATTTAATGAAAAACAAGGAAAGTATAAGCAATAAATTCAATGCAACAAGAAATAAAAAATGAATTTTTTTAATTAATATTTTTTTATATTTTTCTAAGAAAAAACTTGGGGGAAAATATCATCTGCAATAATTTTCAACCTAATTTTGAATTCAATTTCTAAACGATAGTATTTGATTCTTGAATGCAGTATTTTTCATTTGTTTCAGAGAGCATTGCATTAAATTGGTTCAAAGTCACGATAACTGCAAAAGATATCTTTCAACTAAATCAATCAATTAAGCAGTTTTAGCAAGTAACTGCTTTCAGTTAAGTTCATATTCGGAAGTCACATTAGCGTTCTGCTACTATGCTAAATAACTCGTAACATTTTTGTTGCGAAAACCTTCGGTAAGCTATAAGAACTGTTCAGTTTCATTTAAATGAAAAATAGCATTTACTTATGGTATCGAAAATTAATGAAAAGTGATCATTATTTTACTAAATAATGCTATCAATTAAACTCTATCAATTTGAACTCAATCCGCCGCTTTGAGTCAAAAAACGATACTACATTAAGTTCATTGTTAAATATATATTTTTCTATAAGCTATAAAAAAAACTTTAATGCTTAGTTAGATCAAAAGTAATTCTCTTTCATTACGAAACTAAATTTCATTAATTATGAAATGTACTGAAAAGTAATATCATCTCAACAAACAAACTTATAATTGCAATTAATCGCTTTGCAAAGAAGCGACTCGCTTAACTAATATTAATTATTTAATAGTAACTCATCTTTTATGATCAGAAAAAGTTTTCAGATGTTTTCAGATCGTCGATGAATAATTTTTCATAAAAATATTTTTCTTTTCAATTAAACATAAAGTAAAGCAAAGTACAGTAAAATTCTTTCGCGATTTTTACACCCAATTTAAAATAATTATTACTTTCAGAGTTTTACAGTAATTCGTTATTAAGTCCAATTTCAAGATTTTATAAATTTCTACTAAGCCGTTGCTTCGAATGCAATCAATTATTTAACAATTAATTCCCCGATTGTGTTTGAGTTGTCAAACATTTCGCAAACAATAACCAGATTTATTGGTATCTTAAGTGAAAAATACTGCTCTTGTTAACATTTGCATTTATTTATTAAGTATTCGTTTCGATTAGATTTAAGCTTTTTTAATCATTTTTCTAGTAGATCTTAAGCAGCAAACCGTTTTGTTACAACTAATCCAAATATGGCATTGATGAAACGACCCTTAACTAAGGAAACAAATTTTAATGAAAATATCAACAATAACATTAACAGCACTCACAGTTATACGAAACAGGATAAAGAACATGAAACAGCTGTTAAACGTAAAAAGCGCACATCACGTGACGACGATACTAATAATAATAATAATTATAATAATAATATTAATAACAAGAACAATAGCAACAACACTTACACCGCCACTAACACTAACCTAAATATAATACCTAAGGTAGATGAAAGAACTAATGTACCTCAAAAAAAACGTACCACACCTGTGTCTGTTAATGGTGATTTCGTTAGATCATCTAAGGAGGAGCAAGAACAAGAAGATGATGAAACTTTAATACGTGAGACTCAGGCAGCATTGAAAAGTTTATCCGGCAGTTGGCCGGTAGAGGCACGTAATAATCCCTATAGGTTAGGTGAACAAGATGAAAACCCGCCGGCATTCCAAAATCTCTTTGAGGAGAATCGAAAGTATGCTTTGCATTCTATTAATAATAGAGAAGTCAATCAATCAACATTTGATTTTCATTTACGTTTTCACAGACAAAAGGAAAACGATCAAGCACGCCTTAACGCACCACAACATACAGAAATATTCTCGCATGATCAACGCAAAAAAGGTACATTCGAAGCTGCGTCCGCTTTTAAACCACCCAACGATATAAAACGTAACAGTTTAATCGGTTATTCTTGTTCAACATTTTCACCGTATAATGTAACAGAACCATCAGCAATTTTTTTGAATTATCCACCACCATCGATTCCATCCTTGAAGGTCGGCAACTCTACCGGCAATACAGGTCTTGAAAACACTAGTCATTGTAATGAAATCAAAGAGTCAAAAGAATCCGTTAAGCCACCGAAAGTCAATAACAGTAGTGGTAGTAATAACAATAATGACAACAAACAGTATACGACTTTACAGCCAGCCGGTTTGGGTAGTCGTGCAGCTTCAGTTATGCAAGATATTAACCGTGAGGTGACCACTTCACCAATCAATTCATCAATCAGTTTAATACTTCCACCAATATATTCACCGGGAAGTCTTAATCGTGGTAAGTTCCCTGCGCTGTATAATAGACATATTTACCTATGAGCCGTATCTGCGTTTTTCCTTATATTCATTTATTTACTTAAATTTTAGTTTAATTATTTTTCTTTTCCATTGTCTACACACCTTCAATACGAATTGGTCTAAGCTAGTGTGCTTTAACTTCTTGTTGCATTGAGTTTATTAAAATATGTTTATAACTTAGCAGGGTTTAGATTAACGGAAATAATAAACTGTCGTATGCATGAGTTGAAAGTAATTTTCGTTTGTATGCGACATTGTGATTCTACAAAATACTGGAATAAAACATCTTAAGATCAATTTGTGAGTGATTGGTATATCGCAGAATTAAGTAAAATGAATAATGAAACTGATCAGTGGCAGTAAGTCGATTACATGTATGGTTGTACACTGATTATTCAAATTAAACAGTAAGACGCTAGTTCACCTCAAAATTTATGTCAGGTCTGCTGTTAATTAAGAAAGGAGAATGAGGGAGTTCTCGATAATATTCTATCTATCATTCAATCATTTAATTTCACTTTACTGTAATATTTAATAACTATAACATATAGAAATGTAAACAGTCCGTAGGATGAAGTATGTGAAAACAGGGGGGGAACTATATTGGTTGAGGACGATTACTAAATATTTAGTTGAATCCATTAAGCCCAGATGGTTGGTTTTCATTAAAAAGGTATTAAATATCATCTATTTTTCAAATGTGATAAATTTACTATATGAACCAGTATAGACTTTTCAGTAATACAATCACATTCGAAAAATATCTGATACGTACAATTTAGTTGCGCTGCTCAAGCAGAGTAGAGCAATATTCATATATATTATGGATATAATTTCTATTATTACGCTCACTTTTCTTGGAAAACACATAAGGCCTTATATTCCTTGTTGTCTACATATCTTGCATTAGGATACCTTTACGTTATTGATATAAAAAAGGCTAAATGTTTATGTAACTACTCGTAGCCCATAAACAAAAAGTAAAGAAAATAAATTTCGTAAAAAATGAAGAGAAAATTCGGCACTTTCAAAAGCTTTCCCCCCCATTAACATGCAAAATATTATATAACAACTATTGAAAATATTTTGCTCAATATAAATTTCAACAATTGCATTGGCAAACCTTATCAGAACCTTTTTCGAATATTTGTTTTAAATTCCAAACATCGGCGTTATTAGTCCCAATGCTTTGGCAGACAGACTTCTTACTTCTTTTTTTAGGGATATAATTATAGAGAAAAGTCACTCCATTTTGAATGACAAATTATTTGAAGTGATTACACAAATTGAACGATATTAAATAGTATATTTCTAAAATTTTTCAATTTGACATCGACTGTGAAAAATTTAATAAATAAATATTTTCAACCTTTTTGCAAGAATCTAAATGCAACCTACTGAATAGTGGTAAGTTAGTCTCTGGAATACACCGTAATACCAGACGTAACATCTTACGTTAAAATATTGTTAAAAATTTCTATTTTTTCTTTTATTACCCCCTACCGCAGGGCACAAAATTTGCAAATTTCTGTCACTATAATAATATGCGTAAAAGTTTCGGTGTTCATTCACTTGTATTCATATACACGCTTGTCTATTTGCTTCTCGGTCCTTGCAAAGAAATAGACTTCTTCGTTAATTTTTATGATTTCATCCGGTTAATTAAAAGTAAGGCAAACGGATTGCGATTGTTTCACGATTATTTCTGATAAATGTTTGAAATTTACTCCAAAATCAAATATAAGTTTTTTACCTAGTCGTAAGAGCTTCACCCACCGTGCATCAAAACATTGGAATATGGATAGGGATAAAGGATAAGCAACGGAACAATCCCTTAATGGATATAATATATATACACATATCACAGGGAATGCTACTACACCCGTGGTGGCAGACAGAAAAAGTGGATTTGTTCGAAATTTTCTAGTCCTCAGGTGAAAGTTGTGCCTATCTTGGACCACCCAAAAATACCACGATACAAACCAAAGGGCCGAACCCAACATGCAAGCAAAAAACCAGTGTGTTGGGTTATCTGCAACGCTTACAAGCATTTTACTTTTGTCTTAAGAATCGTTTGTGTTTGGCAAGGTCAGCGACACTGCCCAGCCTGTGTCCGCTCTCAGCCCAACTACTGCTAAAAGTTGTTAATATGGCCCCCAAGATAGAGACGTATAGAGAAGTGATTTTCCCTTTATGAAAGAGGCATCTCCTCCGATACTTCTTTCTATAATCCGTAAGATATCTGCCGCCAAGCATTGCCCTAAGTGAAAAGAGCACACTTTTGGAAAATCCTAAAATGATGTCTTTCGTAATAAAATTCTTAGTGTTGTCAAAGTGTCAATGATTAAAGAAAATTACGCCAACAAGATGAATGAGAATAGAAAGATAAATGCCTTAGAGTAACCTGTCGTTAGATTGCACTAACAGACATTTTCTTATATCCTGGATTAATGAAAGATTAAGTTTCGCTAAAGCTCTCTTAGACAAACTTAAACTTGACTGCAGTACTGCTCGGCTTTATTTGATATATAAAGCTTAACATTTTCCTTATTATCATGGGATCTTTCATTGTAAAGACTTAAGTTCACAGTTTTATACACTATATTTATTGAAAGGAATTCTTGACCACTGCTTAAAACCGAGCGACTAAGATATATTCACATTAAAGCTAACCTTTGATATTTACTTCTACGTCCAAGATTATTTTTAATTTCCTTCGTACTTAGATGGTTGCGACGGTAAAACTAATATAAGAGATTGTTTTAAGAATGAGAAATTGTGAAGAATCGTTGCTAATATTACAATGAGAATGCATGATTCTATTCAACTAAATAATAGAAACAATGTTAATTAGATATTTAAATGAATTTTGAATACAATACTTTTTAAGACTAGTGAATAGGCCGGGAGCTATCAATAACGCTTATGGAAAAAATCAAACGCAAATTACCAGCATTTAGATTCCGAACTATTCCTCTTTGTTTAGTTAACAAATGTCATTGACAGTTAAACAAATATGCATTATTACGTGGTATCCCGCAAACTAAGCATATGTTGTACATTTCTTAAACACTTACACCCTTATAACTCTTGCGACTTCACCCATACCGCGACCTATCAATTGAAATAAATAAGTAGTTATAGTAGTGGTGGCGATAGTAGTAGTAGTTAAACGTATTTAGACAATCGCTTTGTAATTATAAGTATTGTTATTATTTGCGCATTTTGCCGACATTTAAAGTGTTTTTGTTTTCCTCTTTTTTTTTTTTTTTTTTTTGTCTGGCAACTAAACCTTAACCAACTGAACGTTGATAGACAGACAGACATTTCTTCCTTCTTGCCATGTATGGCGTGTAAGAGGTATAAACATTAAAAGAAGGAGTAACAGCATGAACTAACAAGATAGAGAAACCCTTGCTAGTGAAGCATAACACTAAAGCTATCAAATAGAGAAATGTTACTGGGAGCGAGCAAGAAATTTAGGAAAAAAAAACCCTAAACAACAAGAGCAACCAAAATAACGACAACAAAAACAAATTTTGTCATACACTAATTTCCGTGCATTACATTCATGACTGTCTGCTGCTATGTGCGTCGTGCGTGGAAAAGCAAAAATTATTAGTTTCATATAAATAGTCGAGCATAATGTAATATGGGCTGGATAAGCGAGAAAAGCGGTAAGCGGGAAGAGTTCGAAATACAAAAGCACGTTCCAAAAACCACTTACGCATATTTATTTTGTCATTATGACAGCATTACTGGTTGTAATAATAAGCACAATATTTATCATATGTGTGCAATGTTGAACGTGCGTATGTATTTATTCTTTCATGGCATAATTTGAATGACTCTTTAAATAGTTTCTCCTTTCAAAAGATACTAATAAGTCATTAGTAGAAGTTTTCTTTCTAAGCTAATATTTTACTGATTAAGCTTAAAAGCTTTTCCAACAGCGGAAGGGATTGAACGAACGCACAAGTGTAAGAATAGATAACATCTTTTAAGTGTATATAGTCGCAAATGATTGACATTTCATACAATTTTTTGTGATTAATGTGTCTACAGCTCATCTCAAACATACGCGCTTGAAAGAGATAACATTAAAAAAAAACCTCAGATTTCTTTTTTTTTAAATTTATCTCATGCAAAGGGTTTTACCTTAGAGTACTTGTTTGTTGTTGTTTTTTTGGTTTTAATTAAATTCAATTTAGAAGATAAGTTAAGTTTTTTTTTTATATACAACAATGAAGAAGAGAGCGGCAGACAGATATTATATGTAACCTAACTCACATCAAACCATTTGCCTTATATTCCATGTTTGATGTATAAAATATTTTCTAAAATTTTTTACGAAAACCCTTCACTCCTTTCACTTAATTATTCGTAATAAGAATGCGTCGCATTAGATACACTTTCACATTGCCATCGTCTTTTTTTGTTTTTCATATATGTCTATTTTGAGAGTAGACGGGTTTTCTCTTTTTTTTTTTTTTGGTTTTTCTTCTTGTGCGTAAGGGTTTGAAAGACAAGTCATGTGTGTGTTTGTTCCATAGAGTAAATAATTCAGCAAATGTTTTCCATCAAATTTTAATTAATTATTTAGGAAAAAATTTTGTGAAAAGTTCTTGACGTTCATTGGAAGCTTCTTCTAACGGCCCGCACAGCAGTATCTTACTTTTTAATTAATTACTAAACACTTATAGATTATGGGGTAAGGAATATTCAATCTATGCATGTGTATAAGTGTATATGCTAATACGAACAAAAAAGCACCGAAAGCATTTTTATGTTCATTACGGACTCACTCTTTAAAGCAGACTATATGCCGTAAGCCGTTCATTACTTATTGTCACATCCCATAGATAGAAAAATTATTATATCTTTAAATTATAAGTGAAGTACATAAAATATAATCTTTTTTCATTCCTTTTATAAAATAATTGTTATTATACATGTATTTTGAGAAAACTAATTCCTTCCGGATGTGTGAAACTGCTGAAAATACCTTGCAATGTTCAAAATACTCAAAAAAAAGAGATATTCTGAAAGCGAAAATATGAATTTTGTTCAAAGTACATTTACTCTTCATGACGTTGCGAATACACAATGATCACATTTATTCCAACATACATAATACTAAGCTGTCATATTTTAGCCTTACTATCACCACAAACTTATGCGTTTCCGTTACATATTTCCTCTTATAAGTATGTATCGTATGTATATGATTATTTCTTTGTTAAATAACAAACAGATTACTCGGAAATAGTCGAATAAGCTAAAGGTATATCAGCTATCAAATATTAGCTGTGAACAACACGTCATCTTACATGACTTGGAAATCGAGTATGAAACCTACATAAATAAAGAAACTGAAAATCATAATCATAATGTTTGGACAAAGCTAGAAAAATATTTTTTTTTTACTTTGGAATTCTTGATGAGTCCAAAAATTTGAATTCTTCATTAAAATTAAAAGTAACGAAGTCGTTCCTTTCGGATTGGTGTGCTGTTAAAAGAATTAGAGAAACAAGTAAATCTACTCGTAAAGGGCCAGGAAACTTATTTCTCTATAGACGTAGACTACTATTCTCCTAGAAACCATCTGTTGTAATATGGATACAATGATAAAAACGTATCGAAATGTTCCGCTTTTCCACGATTGATTAGAGAAATTCACTATTGTGGATAATTTAGTGAATGAATAATGAACATTCTCAAGTCTGTAGATAAATTTTATTTTCCTTTTATTCCATAAAAACATGTGATGATTGATTGATTAAAGATTGGGTGAACGATGTTGATTGCTTAGCCTTTATATGTGTTAGATCTTGTAGTGTATTAAAGCAGGATTTTTTTCTATTTTTTGCTGTACATTTATATTCGATAATATTAAACTGTTTCTTACTGATAAGATTTTTTAAAATCTACATAGATGGTAATAAATGTCCTATAGCCAAATGTCATGGTCAGGGTCACATAATGGGCCTATATTCGCATCATCGAAAGTATTTCATTTGTCATCCTATCGGATATATATTTTAATTTATATTTATGTATATGTATGTATATCTTTTATAGTTTATCAGGTTGTCCGAAACGTCATAAAGTTTCAACGGAATGTAAGTGATGGCAAACAGCTTCATTTAATCAAAAATTGAAAGCATGTTTATATGTGAAAGTAATAAAATGTGTTTATGCTAAAGAACTATGTTAGTGTTTACTTGTGCATGGTCATAATTTTCCCTTAAATGCTGGCCCTATTGTTCTTTCGCTTTGTCTCTATAAAATTCTTTTCTTCTTTCATTCTTTCTTGTAAGTTTTAGCGGTGGTTTGTCTCCTGTTCATTTTTCGATGTGTAGAAGCATCTTACTGTATATCTAGCTATACCACGGTACGCTGTAGAAAATGGATTGATCCTAATTCCATTTATTTAATTAATTAATACGAGCATTGTAATCGATTTTGTTCTTTTTTCCTATTATTGACAAAATGCTTAGCGTTGTGTTTGCATGAGCAAATTATTAAGTGTCCCACTCCCGGCTGCAATGGTCGCGGCCATGTTCAGCCTCATCGCAATGTTCATTGCAGTTTGTCCGGTTGTCCCAAAGCTGATAAAGGTTTTGCTCAAAAACAATTAAAAGTTCTCTGTTTTAGCTTAGATGAAAATAAGAAGAAGAGAAGATTTTCTAAAGGTTGGTTTGGCTAAGTTACGTAACCATTCATCAAATAACTGAGTTTATTGAATATATTTTTCAAATCCCACTCCTCACCGCCAACCGTTTCTCATATCGCTTATACTTAACTACCCTTATTGGTGTACTTTAATTACAGCAGTGCGTGGTAAAGATTTACATCATTTGGAAAAATTGAAAATCACTTCGAATCAGTACTTGAACGGCATCAACAACAATAATAACAATACCAAGTGTATTAATCATAATAGCAATAGCAGCAATAGCAAATTAAGACCTATATCCAACAACAATATGCCAATTATTAAATCAGAATTCAGTCCAGTGGCAAATATTAAAACGGAATACAATAAAAGTCCAATGCATTCTTATTTAGCGAATGATTCAAATACTGCGGGGCGTGCAAATAACTCCGCTGCCGTTGGGTCATCCAACAATACGTCCTCCAATGTTGGACAAACTACGGCAAACAATTCAACCGGAACTCTTCAACAGCAACAACAACATCAGCAGCAGCAACATAACGAAATGACACGCTATGTGGGCATGCAGACGCACACAATGGGTGACCAACAGAGTCCACATAATTCGCAACAAACTTTGCATCAACAACGCGGTCCTTTCATTGAAAATTCTTCCGGTTTAATGATGCCGTCGGGCAATGGCACATCCTCTGACGCCGGTGATAGCTACCATAATGATCATCACACGCAGCAGGCACAACAATCTCAGAACGAGCAACAGCAACAACAACAACAACAACAGCAACAACAATATGAGCAAATACGATATGGTCATCAACAGATACCGAATGGTGAGACAATAAGCAAGCCGCCCACATCTTTCACCAGCGAAATGCTAACAAGCAGCAATGGTAACAGTGGTAATCTTTCGCCTAGTTCTCGGAGTTACGATCCTCATCCGCCAACGTCAATATCTTCAAGCGTATCATCTCCTTATGTGGACTCCTCGACAGCAGCAGGTGTTTCTGGTTTGAGTACTGCTTTCGAGCGATACGATCCCAATTGCAACGGTCAAAGAACTGGGAATATGTATCCATATTTGCCTCAGACAGCAGATGATTTGCAAGCCCAACAGCATAAGTATTTGCAAGACCAGCAATTATTGATGGCCAAAGTAGAACAAGACGAAATGGCTAATGGTGGTCCCATTTATCCAAGACCTATGTATCATTATGATCCCAGTATGGGACCGCTGCCACCTGGTTTTTCGGCCATAAATTTATCGGTTAAAATGGCTGCTGCCCAAGCAGCTGCTGCAGCTGCAGCATATCAAAATCAGCAACAACAACAGCAACAGCCTCACCAATCACAATCGACATCCACGCAACAGCCACAACAACAACCTAAACAAAGTGGCTCGCCCTCACCTTCAGGAGCGCCAGCTGTAGATCTCTCGGCATCGAATTCAGTCACATCCTCCAGTCCACACGGTTACAATTCACCAGCTTCTCATAACCAATATAACCAGCGAATCGGAACAACCAGTCCTCAGCCCGGTGCCAGTCCCAATGTAGCCAGCCCACAAGTGCCAAGTCCTCAAGGACAGACATTGGATTTAAGTGTTACTCGTTTACCGCACAGTATTATTACTAGTCCCCAATATGGTACACACCCGGATGGTGTAGTGGTAGGAACACATCCACCAGGGTTTGGCCCAGGTTTACCTACGGCAGCGGCAAATGGCACACCTCGAACACCTCCCATGGATCCAGTTGATTTCAGTGGTCCTCCTCGTCCTTTAGGATTCGGTCTTGTGGGTCATATTGGCGGCCCCCGTCCTTACAGTCGCGAATCAACTCCAGATAGTGGCGGTTCACATTACATTGATAGTTATCGTGACCCTAGCGGTAAGCTAATTTAACAGTTCTTACACCCAACCCATGACTTCAACAATTCATTTTCATAATGTAAACCTTTGAGACTATCTTGTTTTTTGTTTTATTTGACACAGGCTATTCCCCACATCCTGGTTACGGTATGGTGGTGCAATCTGATTATCCCCCAGCCGGCTATCATGGTTACGGTCCAGCAGCATATCAATGTAGCAATCCATACGCTACGGCCGTAGGTCCAGGCGGATATCCAACACCAGTTTCGGGTGGTTACTCTACTAGTCCGGCTTCCTGCTATTCAATGCCACCCCCGCAACACATACCGCAACACGATAAAACAAAGGATAGGTTAGTACACTACTTCATTTGTTAAGTTTAACTTTTCCTTACTATCCGAATACAAACAAACACACAGGCACTATTCCGCTCTGCTCTTTTAATGTAATGTATTCTATATAACATTATTATGATGATAATTTATGAGTTTAGGACAAATGTATGCCCATAAGAAAGTGTGTATAGGACATTTTAAAATATGCAACAAAATTTCGTGTTGTGCAAACAAATTCCTTTGTTAGTATGACCCATGTACACATATACTTACTCACTTTAATATTTATTAAGATGTGTGACCAGAACTAGACAACGTTGGAAACAGGACAGTCATAAAATTTACAGCCTTTTGAGACTGAAGGTTAATCTAAAACGTAAAAGGAACCCTGGTTATTATTGATGATGGTGGAAAATTTAATTTTCTCTTCTAACCTTTAAGAAATTATTCTTTTTTTAATCATTTCTCAGAGAAAGAATTATTTCTAACTTTAATTTTCTAAAAATAAAACTAACAAACTAAAGAAAGTAAAATGATACTAAAAAAAGTTTCTTTTAATGCTTTAAAATTTTACGAAAAGAACCATATCAACTCTAGTTGATACGAGTATAATAATGAATTGTTCTTGTAGTATTTTGTTTGTTTATTTATTTGTTGCAGTTTAACCGGGTGCCCGCGCACAGATCGCAATCACTTGCAGCCACATTCACAAGAACTTAAATGTCCGACACCAGGCTGCGATGGTTCTGGTCATGTTACCGGCAATTATTCTTCTCATCGTAGCTTATCAGGTTGTCCACGTGCTAACAAACCCAAAAGCAAGCCCAGAGATGGTCAAGATTCCGAGCCATTGAGGTAAGTTACAGAATTTACGAAGAAAATTTCGAAAAAATTTTTCTCAAGTTATGCCCTAACGCTTAGATGTCCAATACCGGGTTGTGATGGTTCCGGCCATTCAACGGGTAAATTTTTATCACATCGAAGGTAATTTTCAATTTTATTTAAATAAAATTTAAAAACATACGACAATTATACTCCATACCATCGTTGACCTATTCTCCAAGAAACAGCCAAAGTAAGTAAAGGTAACTAGTTTGATAAAAGAATAGTTTATTTTGCTTTTAGCTAAACTTATATACAAAGGAGAAGTAACCATTATATGCTTGAATTAAATCTAAAATTTATCAATGTCACACTTTCTCAACCATTCCTTTCAATCAAGTCAGATAGAATTTTATTTAAGTGATCATAAAATAATGCTGGACTCTAAGCACGAACAAATATTTGCGTGTATAAATTGTAATTATATACCAACTTGCGCACAATATCCGTTTTTTCAAGTCATTTTCACTCAATTTATTAAAGTAACCATAGGCAATGGCTTCGTACCCTTCGCCTCAAAATTCTCGTAAAAAAAAAATATGCAATATAATCAAAATGAAATTTTACATTCAATAGAACTGAAACACACAGTTTTTTGACTCATAAACAAAAGATTTCAAATTTAGACGAATTTACAACGAAAGTGTCGATTCGCATGTGATGTTAATTTTGAGGTTGTCGTGTATGTAGCGAGCAATATTCGTAGATGCATTTAGAGCTGGGAACAACCTAAACCAATTGCTGTAAATGGTCATTCTTTAGTGAAATATACAGATGATATGTTTTCAGCCTATCATTAATCTGGAGCAAGATTAAGGTTAAGAACTAAGTTAGATAGTCGCCAATTAAAGACTTTTTATTCACTGCATGTAAAGCTGAAATATGAATCAAATCTTTCGTAAAACATAAGCACATTTTTTCTCTTTTAAGACTGAGATTCTATCTATCATAGAGTATATATATATATAATATAGAATTCGGTTGTTGAAATTCGTCAAAGATAGCAAATATTAAGAATTTGTACACATCTTTGCACATTAGGTTTTAATAATAAGCATAATTCGCCAACAAATAATGAAAAGGCTGGTAAGACAAAACAATCAAAATATTTATCTAAAATTCTGGCGCGAAAGTGCAACGAATCCAGTTCTCTATCTCTAAAAGTTCATGGTAATAAAAGATTTTAAAAATGAATTAAAGGAAATATGCATTCGACCAACTTATAGATATAACTGTAGTATACACGAATATTGCGTAAGCGTATTATAAGGTTTATAAAGAAAATGATTACAGTTAACATTTAAACTCATGACTTTATAGTTTTCTTAAACTATAATGGTGTAGCGTACGGAATACTTTTATTTTGATATCAACAAAACTATTCTCTTATCTATTTATTTATATTTTATTTAGTGCTTCTGGCTGTCCGATCGCTAATCGTAATAAGATGCGCGTTTTAGAGGCTGGTGGTACAGTAGAGCAGCATAAAGCAGCCGTCGCTGCAGCGACAGCTATGAAATTTGATGGTAATAAAAGAAAATGCCGTCTTGCCATTGTTCATCTTATCGGTACACTGATTGGAATATACTTTTACATTTTTAGGCTGTGGCTCCGCTTCGCAGGCAATTAAGAAACCCAAATTTGATGAGGTCACTATGGTCTATCCTAAAGGCTATACAGGTAAGCATTAATTGCTTTGCATTGCGCGAGCAATTAATTGTTATTAAATAGCAGCAAAAAAGTTATTATCGTAGAGTAAACTAACCATTAAATGATATTTGATTTTACTTGTGTTGTTATGTGTGCGTGTGCTAACAAATTTTTCTTCAGTTGGCGTTTAACTAACATTCTGAGTTCTATTTACTTGCATTTCCATACTATTTTTTGATTTTCAGTTGTTAGGTTTTAATATGATTTTATAAATTTTTGTATAAAAAATTGATTGAAATTTCTAAGGACTTAAGAAATTTAAGAAAACAGAAAACAAAAAATTATGTGTTTGATTCTAATTTATTTCAATTCTTTTTTTCCTTTCGTTTCATGATGCGTTTTTGGTTAAGATTACGCGACGTTTTGTATCGGTGCCGAATATCTACTGTAAAAATGTTAAAATACGTTCATAGAACATCATTAATAAAACAAAAACAAACAGACGAATCAAAATGAATGTAACAACTATCCAAGAAAATTTTAAAACAATTTCCAAAAAAAAAAAGACTAAGACACCTCGACCTGATATTAAAAGAAAAATAATAATAATAATAATAATAATAATAATAAGAAAAACTTCAAGTTTTCTAAAGACATCCCAATAAGTGCCTAAGCGAAACTATAAGGTAAGCGAGTTAAAAAAAATATTTTGAAAAAAAATCCTCTTTCAATCCGAACCTCTCCTTAACACTCTTATTAAAATTTCTTAGCACACGCGCACGTTTATTGTTGAAATTGCAATTATTTGCAAAGCATGAAATTTTGTAAACTAAAAATGTTCGCATAATTTTTCTCTAATCTCCAGTAGGAATGGATATGATGATGACTGGTGTAGGTGTAGGTTCAGCGATTTCAGCTTCCGCTGTCTCTTCAAACAATATTAGCAGTTCATCTGCCATTTCAAGCGTTTCTTCGACAGGCTCTTCAGTTATACCGGATGGTATACACTCGACATCCACAACCAGTAATGGCATGAACTCGGCAACAAGTAATGCACGCACTGAGCCAAGCTCGGAAGATCTCAATACCTTGGAAGCTGAAATCTCGGAGTTACAGCGAGAGAATGCACGGGTTGAATCGCAGATGCTGCGTCTGAAGTCAGACATAAATGCCATGGAGTCACAATTGAATACTAGCGATAGGGTACGTAGGCTCAGGTTCGTTGAGGCAAACAATAATAAGTATTCCCAGTGTTTACATAATATTGATTTCTTTTCAACTTAGTTCACTAAAACTTTTGTCTCCCGACGCTTCAAAAAATTTTAGTTACTTTTTGCTATATTTTTGTTTTTTTTAAGTCCAATTAAAAACTTGTACATTTTTTCTTTATATTTTACTTACTTCTTACTGACTGTAAAAAAAGAGATGGAAAAACTTAAGACTATATGTGTTTGGTATGTGTATTTGTCTGAACTTTCTTTTAAATTAGTTTTCAAGGACGTCTCAAAAGTCTTTAGTTTGGCTGCAAGTTTTGCACCCATCCGAACTTGGAAAAGTTAGAGTTTTCAAACAAGAATATAGCAGCAACGACAACAAAAAAAAACTTTGTTTAACGCGCCGTCGTAACTTTTTCACCAACTGTGCCAACCAGCCAAACATGGAATTCTAATTTCGCCCTAACTTTCTTTTTTGTTATTTGCAAAAAAAAATTTATATACATTTTACACTTTTAAGTTTTTGTGGAGAGCACTGACTTCATAATTGTTCGCGCCGCCTCTGCGCAACCATCTGACACACCACCAGCCAACAGTTATATGTTTTATCAAAGTATATCAATTAATTTTTATGGAAAGTAATACAACTTTCTTCGTCATTTCCGGTTTTTTATTCTTTTTTTGCTGGGTTTCTTTTGCGTCTTCAGTTTTCACCAATGTTAACTGTCAAAACACTTTCACACGATTTTATGTTAAACTTTTTTTTTATTCAGCCCAGACGGTTATAGTAAGCTTTGCAAACATTTTTAGCTCTTTGGAAACACAAAGTTTTTCTACAAAAGTTTATTTTCAGCTAAGTTAAATTTAAAAAACAATAATAAAACAAAAACCAAAATAAAAACCAAAATTAGGTTGAAAAATTTTTTTTCAAGTGAAACGGAAAATTATGTCGAACTTTGGAGGACAATTATAAAGTTTAGAAACACATACAAGCAAAAGCAAAGTCAACGAAACCCAGACACGTTTTGAATTTTTTTTTATTTATTTATTTTTCGTTTTCTTCTAAAAAAAAAAAAAAAAAAAAAAAAGGAAACGTGAACATTAAACGTCAAAGAATTGTCGGCAATATTAGGCTTGTATAAACTGGGATTTTAGACTATTCGTTAACGCCCAAGGCAAAGTATAGACTTGAAGCAAACCGATTATCGATTATCAGTATTAGACATTTTCTACTAAGCTTATTAAAAGATGGAATGGGCATCAGTCACTGAATTATACACAAACCAATATATGCCAAAAGTGTACCCCAGTCTAGCAATTTGCCCTTTCGATATGATTGGATACACTTGCAATTATCGAAAGGTTTTGCAATAACAGATATCCAAAGTTCATCCTAATATGTAATATTTTGCATAAAATTATAGGGGAACTTAGAGGGAAACGAACAAATTTTCATACTCATTTCCAAGGCCTTGTATTTCATACGATAAGGTGTTCTTGACACCTTGAAGTAAAAAGATTGTCTGCAAGAATTTTTATAATAAATAGATTTTTTATATTCTATATGCCTATATGTGCTCTTTAAATCACCCACAGGTTTGCAGTTCTGTAATCTTGATTTATAGAATTTTTCTAAAATGTATCTTCCTTGCAAATCGAACAATAGACTCATTACCGCTTAATCATACTCCAAATGTAGCCCATAAGCAATATAAAGTATAAAATTAAAAAAAAAAAATTCAAAATCCTTTTGCATATGAAAAATTTGTACTTCCAACTTGTTATCAATTATATCTTTCTTAAGGATGAAAATTAACTCTACTATTATTTAGTAGACTCATATGCTATTTTAGACAAAGAAAGAAGACTTTAAAAATGTATTATTATTTTTAATGAATAATTTTGCGAAACATTTTTGATTTGTAGAAAAATGTTAAGCAAATTTTTAATTTTGTAAAACGTCTGCAAAAAGCCTTGATTTCATGGCTTCGAATGTCTTCGTTCAAAGTACAAATACTCGAAGACATATATTTTAATCTAGTAGTCTAAGTCTGTTTCTTAGATATTATTATTTAAATTTTTTAAATGTGCTTAGATCGCCTTTAAACTAGATGGTTCTAATTTTTTTCTCAACCAGGTTTGGGTCATGAGAGCTTTAAGTTTAGATTAAATTAAACTGATTCTGTGAGAAAACTAAAATTCATATTTAATCCACAAATCATTTGACTTTGGTGAGTGTGATAACACAAAGTTTCAAAATGGCGTCTCCTGGTTTTTTTTTTTTTTTTTTTCATTATAACTAACAACACCTAAATAATGCTTAATCATTCCACCAATGAAAATGTAAGTTGAATGCAATTGTTGTGTTGCATCTGTCACTAAGAAGGCAACAACCCCTAAAAAGGCAGCAACAACAAAAATCCCTAAAGAATGTTAGCTTTGAGTGTCCATGCGCAAGATGCACTAGAAGTTTCTCCTACCACACCTTCATTTTATGTTTAACGTGCATAAGTATGCATACTATTGCATTATGAACAGAAGATCAGAAAAGCAAACGGGTAAATAAATCAACAAATAGCGAAATTTAATATAATTTATCTTCTCGTTCGTTTGTAGAAATACCATTCCATACTCCCACATCATTTTCTGTATCACTATGCTTGTCAGTCAACACATCATACCAGTATATCCGTACATTGTAAATACGGTGTTATTTACTCTCGCTCTCGTTCTCGCTCTCGTTTCTTGTCTCTTCCTTTCTTTCTCTTTTGTTGGTTTACATCACAAGAGATTGTTTTGTGTTGTTTAACCTTTGGTCTCCCCAGAGGACAGTACAAGTGAGTGCGTATGTGTGGAATTTTGCGTAGAGGCTCCCCCTGTTCGAATATAAACGATTGCAAACGAAGGCAACCAACTACCGTTAAGCGAGTTTTATCACCCTAAGAACTCAACATATTACGTTGGTTGTTGGCTGCTATTGTTGTTGCTGTTGGCTCCACGTTTGCTTTTTTTATTTTTTCACAAGCAAACCATCAGAAAAGGGCGTCACATTTTTTTTTTTTTTTTTTGGTATTTTTCTTCTCTTTGTGTAAAAAAAAAACTACTGTTCTTCTTTATGTTAACGTTACAAACAAAAATGTATTTTAATTTTTTCATTTCTTGCTACTTATTCTCCTGACTTTTTCATAAGGTTTGGTTTAATGGTCAGGAAGGTATGTGGAGCTGGTTGATCATTGGAAATCTTGTATACTAAATCTGAGGAGAAGTGTTGCATATCATTGAATTGAAACCCAATGCATTTATAATGATCCGCTTTAATCAAATGCGGATAAATGAAAGAAAAAGACAGACAGCTTTCCATAACTAATTACGTTAAATTCATTTCAATTTAATATGACCCATTAAGACAAAGGGGTCACAATACTTTAATATCAATTAAGTGTTTTTACCAACAAACCATGGCAAAGAAATTAAACTCCATTTATGGTATCTACGGTTATAGGGATAAAATCATCTAAAGTAAGCTCATGTCTTTTTGTTATGAATTTTAGTCTAAAAACAAACTCGAAAACTTCTAGAAAGTCTAGAATTTTTTCATGTCATTGCCAGCAATTAAAATTAACAAACTAGCTAAAGCGACTTCAAAGACTTATCGTAGTTACGTAAAAATATTACTCCAAATATGTACAAAGTATGCGATAAAACCATTTTTTAGAGCGATTAAGTTTTTAATAAATTATAAAACACGTAATGGATTACTTTCCGCACCGATTTTATTTCGTTTTGAAATATAACTAAACAACTTTTCCTTCTTCAAGACAATTTCTGGCGAATGTTCGAAAATGATCGATGTGAACCGAATTCGATCGGTTCAGATTTTAACCATTTTTTCAAGTAATTAGCGACGTCTTGCATTAAAATACGAGTTATGTTCTGATATAGCTTCCAAAGCATCATCAGTTGCTAGCTTATCATTGGAAGTTAATTATTTTGCATATTCCCCGGTCATCATTTGTTTAGACAATAAATTTAATATCACAGTTGGTGAAGATTTTAAGGATTTATCAATAACTCCTCCCCTCTTTTCATGCCCAAAACATAAAAGAGAAAACGAGCTTTTTATATCCTTCCGTTTATAACGCCCAAAGTGCTTACTAGAATGCACGAATGCTTTAATTAGATTTAGCATAGTTGGGTATGAAAATGTTAATTTTTTCCAAACTTAGGATTGACACGTAAGACATAGTAGTTGTGGTCGAGTTGTATCCGGACTTTTCGGTCTCAAGGACACAAAAACGGGAAGTATTTATTTCAAACTAAACAATCTCGATTATGGGTCTCATCCGTCAATAAGCATTTTTTACAAACAAATAATTATTTCATTTTTTCCAATGAAGAATATACAACAAATGGCATATTCGAGATCTCGCTAAAAAAAAAACAAAATAAAAAAAATAGACATTTATTTTCAATATTTCATTTTCCTTGGTTTTTATATAAGACACATTTAAACAAATTTTAATTAAGTGAAAATATGACGTTGTAATTAATTAAAATGTAATTTAATTATTTTAATTTTAGGAGACTTCTCCGATGAGTGCTCATCAACAGCGTGTTCTCGCTGCGGTGACTGACACTGCTGGAGGAACAACAGCTCTTGCAGCAGTCCCCTCCAGCACCGCGACAAACACGCTTAGCAATGATACCCTCAACAGCGGCTCCACCACGAACAACTCCAACTCAAACCCCACCATCGCGAACGCCTTCACCGGCCTTAACACCGGCCATTTAAACGAAACAAACAATAACAATAGCGCCAATAATAACCTTACGCATAGTGCAGTTTATGAAACGCCATCAACAGTCAGCTCAACTTCCACAACTTCAACGGTTCCTTCTAATATAAATAATTACTACGAAAGTTTACGCAATAATGTCATTACATTATTGGAGCATGTACGAATACCACCGGCCGGAGGTCACGCTTCTAGCGGCTCAATGTCAAATAGTACTATATGTACGTCAAATGTCAGCAATCAAGCGCCAACTGCGTACACTACACATCCAACTTTAATACCACCTAGTCCCTTGGCTACTCCCTCTATTGCAGCTAGTAGTACAGGTGTTTCTATGTACGGCAATGCCTTGCATTCCTTATCTTCAGCACATTCAGCTGCTATGCCACCACCGCCACCCCTGCCAGCAGCATCAACTGGCGCAGCTGCCTTACCACCGTTATCACATGCAACAGCGCCACCCCATCACCCATATACTGTCCATCATCCAGCCGGCTATCCCCCTCCGGAACCATTTGATTCCTATCTGTCAAAATTACAATCTCTTTGCGTACCTCCTGATGTTTATGCTCTGCCCGACGACGGTACACGACCTGTATACGATACAGTTAAGTCAAGTTTACATCAAGACTATACTGTAATGCCAACAGCTATTTAAATAATGTACAACCACAAGAAATTAATGTAAACCGACCCAAAAACTTAAACAACTAAAAAGAAAAGAAACATTCATTCGTTCCCTGTAAACGCAAATGATCAGATTATAAACATATTCCGATTGTTTTAAGTTTCCACGTGAATCTTAACTGTCCTTAAATTTCAATAAATATATCGAATTAGATATATATATATATATATATATAGAGCAAGACAGAGTCTCAAAGAAGTGTTTACGTGAGAAAAAAACTGCCGTATTTTTATTTAACATAAGAGCTATATGAGACTAGAAATCGTTGTGAATTCAATATATGATCACATGTTACCGTCGCTAAAATTATTTGAAGAAATATTAGCGAAAACTTTTGTGTGGAGTAAATCAACATAGCCTCGCTAAACAAGCTAATCACATATTTGAGATAGCGCCAGTTAATTACAAAGATTCACCTGCTACTTGAATTTTCAAATATTAACACAATGATATGGAGAATAAAGTGCAATTTAAATTGAAAGCACAATGCTTCTGATAATGACTCGTTAATAGCGGAAATATTAAAAATCGTGCAAATTCTGTAAAGAATTTTAATTCGAGGATTTCAGGCTTTCCGAAATCAATCTTTAATAAAACTGAACAATTCTATTTTTAGAATTAACAGAGTTATACAGGAACCAGCCTTTTTTTTTTTTTTATACAATAGCTTTTTCTCTCCTTAATTGGTTTTTATTGTGGATCGTGTTATATCTTATCAATTATCTCTTATGTGTACAGTTATTAAAAAATTCAAAGCTTACTTTTTTAAAATTATATAAGCGATCTAATGAAATTGGTGGATGTAAAAGCGACCTTTATATACTTGCTAAAAAATATTTTTATTTACCAAATTTTTTTTACAGTGCTAAACAAATAGTAAAATATAAATTTCAATATACCGAAAAAGAGTCAGGAACAAGAATCAGGTAACCTATCAAGTACAATATGGTGAAGTAGAGGTTTATTCTCTATGGTTTATTCTTACTGGTTTTTTATATTGTCTGTGGTCCTTTATCAAACTGTGACTTCTCTGCATGAAAATTATTAATCAGTCAGCATGCCGACTGTCTTAATATGTTTGGTCCAATATTGCGAACCCCATCCAGTAAACATTTCCAGCAGTAACTAATATGTGGTTGCCTTCACAATATATTCACTGGATGGTCGTTTTGAGTGATTACTTATTCCCTGTTCAAACATGACTTCGATGCTTATAGTGGCATTCAAAGAATAGATTCTTTTGCGGAAAATCATATGTTCTTTCGGCATGGTCTTCATATTCAAAAACTTCCGGAAAATGTGTAGAAAGGGTTTGACATTACTTCGAATAAAACATTTTCTACCATTTTCTTCATATAAACTTTTCATAAGACTTAAAAGAAACGCTAGCCCATCACGTCTGCACCTAATATCGATAATACCGTGTTATTAGTGCTACTTATAAAAACATAATTGACGAATGTACCCATTTTCCTAAATTCAAGTAAGTAATGGTAATCATAACATCGCCACCTTTTTTTAAATTTCTATTAAGGTTAAGTTGTGAACATTAATTGCTACATCTTTTGTTCACTAAACAGTGCGCATTTCAATAGCACTTATAAAATATTCACGATTACGCCAATTTGCGATCATTGTTATTGTCCCGATAAACGAAAAACAATACCATTGAAAAAAAGTTCGATTCAGCGTTTATGTGTTTCATATATTACACGTTCAGTCTAAAGAGAATTTTGAAATATAAAAGCTTGCCGGTTGTAGACGAGTGTCTTATTAATGAGCTGATTTGATCAATTTTGCGTCATTCTCAAGAACCGGTTATTTTTTCGACCCGTTTGTAAGTTGTTTTTGAAATAAGATTTAGAAAAATCTAACATCTAAAATTGGGCTTTAAAGCATGGGCTGAGTGAATTAATGTAATCGAAGTTCGGTGAAGAACATTATTGGCTTCATTTTTAATCTTTCGAAACGAAAATTAGCTACAGCCTTTATATCATAAAACTTTTTTAATTCTTAGCTAGAAGTTTATTTGTTCAATGGAATGTTTATGATTTCAGAGCATAGTTTATATTTATGATCTCAGAGACTCGAATTGATTCAAAAAATTTATATTATATTGTTGGTTGCGTCAAAAGTACTTGTGGTTATCGGAATGAATGAATGAAAACTTTGAAGCATTTGAATTTTCTTGTGGTTATTAAAACCAAAAAATAGTTAAAAAAAAACAAAAGGAATTAGTAAGATAAGCAAAATTATAAAAAAAAAAAAATGTAGAAAACTACTTTCAGCTTGCAAAGCATACAAAGTTGTAATCAATAAACAGAGCTGTATTTTTCACTTTAAATGCAAAATATTTAAATAAAAATTATTTAAAAATATCCATGAATTGATTAAAAATAGTTTGTATGTAAATATATATCGAAGAAATAAAAACTTAATAATAATAATAATAAATTTAGTAAAATTAAAACAAAAAATTAAAAAGAAAACTTTATAATGTCATTATTACGCAAAATTATTCGACACATCAATTATTTAACTCTCAAAAAAGAAACTTATGTAAATATTTTTTAGTTAATAATAGCGTTTACGAAGCTGTACATAAATACCTTAAATAATAAAACTTATATTTGTGTAAAACTTATAATAGAAATAACAAAAAAGGAATTAATGTGATTTTTAGTATTTATTAGTACATATATGTAAAGGTATTAATTAGTCTTGCCACAATTTATCCAATTAATAGCAGATAAATAATGATACATACACACAGAAACACATTTATAAGACAACGCTTTCATTTAGTTGTAAAATAGGGAAGAAAAAAAATCAAAATATTCACGTAGGAATTATTATTATTATCATTATTATTATTTAATATTATTTTATTCCTATTATTATTATTATCATTATTAGCACTAATTCACAAACATAAACAAGTAAACAAAGTATTTGATATTAATCATAATAAATGTAAAAGACATAAATTATTAATGTCGCACCAAACAGTGCGATTTGCGTGTAATCTGTTTTTAAGTACTAAGTGCAATACTATGAACATTAAATGCCATATATATAATATATATACTAATATATATATATGTATATATATATATATATATATATATATATATATTGTTTACGTACTTTATTAGTTTTTGTAAATTAAAAATAAACTTAATGAAGAGCAGAGAGAAAGAAGCGTTTGAATCAAATTTTCTCTCTGTCTCTCTTTCTCTTTCTCTCTCTCTCTCTCTCTCTCTCTCTCTCTGTCTGCCTCTCCGCTTCTCTCTCTTTTTCTTCCTATTCTTCATCTTCTTCCTATCTCTCTATATTTTTCACTACCATTTCCTCCCTTTACCAATATATAACATTAAAGTGAGACATAATAAATTATATATAAATACATGCATACAAAAATAAAATGTTAGTGGAAAAAAGCAAACAAATAAATAAATTAAAGAAAAATAAATAAAAGTAATTTAAAAAAAGTGGTTTTGCTCTTTATCCGGTTGCATCAAATATATTAATATCAATCAATAATCTGCTTACGATATTCGGTTGTAAGATAGAATGAACATCTACTTGTTCCACGGTACTGGCTAATGCATCGCACATGTCGCATATTGCTCAATTATCAAATCATTTTTTTTTTTTTTTTATAAATTTGTACTATTTTAAAAACGCACTTATAGCATCTATATTATACATATACAACTAGGAATTGTATTCAACCTGTTCTTAGATTTAACTGCTTTTACAATTTGTTAGATATTTTATGGCAGAACGGTTTAAAACCCAAGTAAACTAAGAGGACTACAACTTAACGCAATGGAATAAATGAGACCTTTTTTTATCGTTGTACCTTTAGTTAAATTATGAGTAATGAGTGCAGACAAGACATCTCATAAAATGTATGTATTTTAGATGATCATAAATAACGAAGTCAATGCAGTCATTCTCTCATTTTCAAGTTCCTTGTGGCTCCCTGATATGCATTATATATACATATATCTAGTTGATTAAAAAGGGATATATTTAATATTTAAAAATTTCAAATTTTTCACGGCTTATATGCAGTCACATTTTACGATTTTATTATTCAAGTTAAATCATAAAACAATAAAGATCTACGATTCTAAAGGAAAGGACAGAGCAACACCTTAAGTGCAACTAAACAGACAAAAATTCGTGCATAAATCTTCTTTCTTATTTGTACACCAGGACTTTTATTTACAGAGTAAACAGGACATTTTTAAAATAACATACACATTGAAGTTGCATCACCTGTCGATGGCTGTCTAAATTGGAAAGGTAAATTCTTCACCAAAGATCTAAAAAACAGACATGTAGACCGAGCTTATTTTTAATCGATGCAAAAATATGTATTAAACCGAAAGTAACCATTAAGTTCTTAATAAAACAGAGTAGAACTTTTACCGAAACGCTTCAATTCATAAAACAAGTTTAGGGTGATGAGTTCATTTCTCGTAGCAAAAACGGTTGGTATATATATCTTAAGAACGATCTTAAAAATGTATATGATTATTAAGATGATGAACGATGAAAACTTATGATTATCGTAGGCGCCATCAAACTTGTACGTCAAAAATCAGACCCTGTTTTTTTTTACAGAAACCCGTATTTTAAGCATCAATCACTTGTCTTATTCCTTTATCTAGCCGGTTTCTACCCACTTGGAAAAGTGCATTTGCCTACATGGAATCCGTACCGAAGGCTTGTACCGACATTTTCGAGAATGTCTTTACAAGCGCATTAACATCTATCAACATATTTTTTGACCGCTTTGGCAGCCGAGTTTTAACAAAATAGTAAGTCTTTGTTTTATTTTGAACAAGCTCTGCCTAGGACTCATCTAATTGCATAACTTATTTTTGAAATATTTTTTACTATAAATTTTTTTTAAAAAAATTGGCCCATCGGATTCAAATTTTTCACATCAATTTAGTCTGCTGAATTATTGTTACTTAATTGTAATTATTTGTCATATAACGACTCCTTCCGAATAAGCCGTTATACACAAACTTGGCGAAGAAGTGGTTCGAATAAATTTATTTTCGATATGGTTCGTCCGACCAAACACGTTAGTGTACCAAATTGCATTGAAATGTCTAAAAAATTGCAATCGGTGGGTTAAACATCAGAACACCCTATAATATGAACAGACAATAAACAGAAAAGCAGGCTTAACCCGTTTCTTAAAACGATTCTGATTCGATCGGTATAGTAAAAGATAAATCTATCTTACCTCCTTCTCGGTATTACGAACTTTACGTCCAAGCCGTAACACTAGAAAGCCCAAAACTGATTATATATCCGTATTGCCCAAAATCAATCAAAATGACTACTTCGTGAAGTAACAACAACAAAAATTGATTTTTAATATTTTTTACACCCACCACCGAAAGTGAAAGGCGTATTTCATTTTGTCATTTGGTTTTTAACTATCACAAGGAAACTTCGGAGACCCCACAACGTATTTTAGAATCGATTTAAGCATGTCCGTCTGTCCGGTTGATTGTCTGTGTAATGTCTATGGTAAATATTTTCCTGGCCACAAAAATGAAAGTATAGTCTTCAAATTCGGCAGAAACATTGGAAGCTCTTGCACGCAGGTGGTTATTGAAAATGGATAAATTGGTCAAAGGGCGCACTCATAGTACGAAGTAGACTACGGACACCTCTGATTTTGGAAGCAAAAAAAAAAGTTTGGATTTTTGCTCATTACTTGTAAACCATAGCAGATAGAATTATAAAAATTTCTAAAAATGTTGCGCTAGCTATAACATATTCTCTTTGCAAAAATGGAAAGGATCGATCCGCCCACTCGATATAATAGAATATGGCAATTTAATTCTTTTTGTGCAAATATTTGTAACATTAAGAAAGATGCTTCTGGAACCACATAGAAAGTATATATTCATGATCATGAATCATGAAATTCGAATACCACCTAGACGTATCTGTCGATACGTCTGTCGCTCTGTCTGGCTCTTTAACTAACTAATGTCTGCGGTAAAGATTCTCCTGTCTACAAAAATGAAGATATTGGATTCAAATTTGGAAGAAACATTGGAAGTTCTTTCATTGCTACGCCCACCTACGGAAATTTAGTTTTTCTGCTTTTTTTAAGATAAAGGTGGTGGTTATAAAAAATTCGACGCAGCCGAATGTAACTTTCTTACTTGTTTTTATATCAGTTAAAGTTATATGATATTAAATAAGAAAAAAAAATTGCTACGCTTGGGCAACAGAAAACGAGGATTTTATTAATTATTGTCCTTACTTTTTTTTGCAAATTAAAGCAAACATTTTATTATATGTACATTTTCCATGAACCTACTTTTTACGTCTTTCACAAATATTATTTATTTTGTTATTGTGGCAAAGGCGTACTTAATAAATCCTGCGTTTGTTAGAATGGTTTGCATTTGATGATGTTGCAGCTAACCTTGAGTCTTCAGGATCAAGTAAACTTTTCCGTTATGTATTTACATATTCGATGAAAAGCTGCTCTGCTCATTGAAACAAAAACTCTTTTCCGTTGTATGTTTATTCCTGCCGACTCTTTGCACAGAATCCAGCCATTTATAGCAGCCAAAAGTAAGAGATTGAAAAATATTTGCAGGGGCCACCTACGAAAGCTAGCTTTTATTGTGTATTTTCTGGCCCTCTGGTCGGTCTTATCATCTTATCTTATCTTATCAACTCCAAATTGTGTATTATTATAATTATTATGGATAATTATAATGGACTCCGGTAAAAGTTTTCTATTACTTTCGTCAATTTTCATAATTTCATTCTTCGAACTCAGAGTGGCCCTCTTTTATTTGGTTTGCTTTTATATTGTTACGAGAATCACAAACTGGTAAAATACAACTGCAATAAATTTGATAAAAGCTATGAAAGAGGAAATTATTTTCATCTTGTTACCTCTCGCGTTCATAAAAAGGCGCATTTGCAGATGTCAATAAAAGCAAAGATTGACAAAGAATTAATTATTAAATTAATAATTAATTAAGATAAGTTCTTTAAATAATTGTAAAAACCATTGAGACTCTAAATAAAAATCTACGCTTTTCGCGATTTAGCGATACTGACTTTGTCTAAAGGAACAGATAAGAAAGTTATATTCGGCTGTGCCGAATCTTTTATACCCATCACCCTAATCTTAAAAAAGGAGGATAAACTAAATTTTAATAGGTGGACGTGGCAGTGAAAGAACGTCCAACGTTTCTGCTAAATTTCAAGCCGATATCTTCATTTTCGCGGCTAGGAGAATGTTTACTACAGATATTAGATAGTTAAGCAGCCAGGCAGATGGACAGACGTACCGACGTACGTACACTTTACGGGAATTCTGAAGAATTCTTCTTAATATTACAAACGTTTCCAACAAAAAAATGTAATTTCAATATTCTATTATATTGAATGGGCATGGTCAATCCTTACTGTTTTTGCACAGAGGCTACGGCTGGTGCAATATTTGTGGAAATTTTTATAGATTTATCTGCTGTGGGTTATGAGTACTAAGCAAAAAACATCAATTCTCATTTGATTTGTCAAGTTATCCAGTACACTCAAAATACGTGTAACGCAGCTCTTTTAAAATTCAGGGCGATTTCCAACCAAGCAAGATTTTTAGACCAAAAATTGATTTTAAAATTTGCATTTTTCTTTCAAACTTATTTTAATTTTCTTTTAAACATTTTGTCTTTTTATATATGAATCTTATATGTTTTGAAACGTAATCAATGGAATCCATCTGTAGGTACAGGAAATAAAAATGTTCCATCTCCTTTTTGTATAAAAATAGACGGAAAGTTGGGTGAGAGGATAGACAGACGTACACGTATACAAGGCTAAATCGATACAAAATTGAATATTGATTATGAGTACTACTAATTGATGGAGACTTTAGTAAACAATTGTAAGTGTTACGTGTGTTAAGTGTTAAGAGAATGAAAGATGAAAAACAGCATACATTTATTCACCAATTCCAGATATTAAAACCTTTAAGTTCTAAAAAGGATATGTTGAAATGGTACTTAATTTGATTTATTGTGGCTTAGAGTGTTTGCAAATTCTTTCAGTTTTCTGCAAAGTCTCATTATTAGTAGATAATTGCTTAGAAAAATGCGGGTAAAACTAACAAAACACAACCGAAAAACAATTAAACTACAACTTAAATGCTATGACTTCCGTTTTCCGATGAAAGGAATGTACATCTCATCATTCATTTATGTTTATACCATCATATATATATATATATACACATAGATATTTATACATGTATTTAAGTGTGCTGCTGTTTTAGCCAAGGGTCAGCAAACTGTGTTTGCTTTGTAACCACAAACATTTGCATAGTTACCTTTAATGTGGTATCGACATTTTTCAAATAAACCCCTAACACAGTAACAGACTGGTAGTCAAGGTATACGTTAAGAGTTGCAAAACTATGGCATTTTATTGAAATTTCTAAAATCGTTTCAAAGGACACAAACAAACATTGATTTGAATTTTTTTAAAAAACATATATTCACTGTACTATAATGTGGCCAGTCAGCAACATATCAAATTTATTTTAGTTTATTTTGATTTAAAAGTAATAATAAAAGTACTTTTTGAAAACCCAAGAAGAATTGCAAATCCAAATTGTAAACATGCGTATGTACATATACACATACAGACACACACACACACACACACACACAC
>KK351181.1:163035-193006 GCA_000671755.1 Glossina brevipalpis
ATATATAATCTTGATCAGCATCAAATTTAGAATCGATTCAAGCATGTCCGTCTGTCCGTCTGTCTATGTAATATTTATGGTAAACATGCTCCTGGCTGCAAAAATGAAGATATCAAGGCTTCAAATTTGGCAGAAACATTAGAAGTTCTTTCACTGCCACGCCCACCTATTACAATTTAGTTTTTCCTTCTTTTTTAAGATAAGGGGGGTAGGGGGATAAAAGATTCGACACGGCCGAATATAACTTTCTTACTTGTTTTGTTTTACTTTACTCTAATTGCTTTCATGTTGTTGTATTCTGTTTATTGTGGAACAGAATGGATACTTTCACGTAAGTTGTTTATTACGTGCATAATTATTTGTTTAACTTGGTATTGGAGATCTTAAATTATTTGTTTGTGATTGTCATCATATTCTTCTTAACTGATTAAACGAGAAGCGATCTGTAATAGATATTCGTTTCTACTCCAAGTTTTTGCTTTAAAATTGCTTATTGAATATTTTATCTTCAAGAGTGTAATATTTTTATATTCAATCATTCTGAATATCGAAATTACAAACAACTTTCAAGGCTCGATGTTACGCTACAAAGTATTTCAATCATGAGTTCGATATTCGCTTTGTGGTGAATTTTTACTTCACTTTAATTAGAGTTATCGACAACAACAATATTCAAACTGAAATCAGTTATGATTCGTGCCGCGAAACCCCTTAAGTTCAATATACCATGCAAGAGTGGCTCCAGAGTTGCCATTTTATAATATTTTTCAGAAATAATTCTTTTTCAATGCCTAAATCTAAGCTTAAAAAATATTAGAGTTCTATTACGCTTATTTCCGTCTCAAAAAATTATCGAAAAAAATGCGTTTTTTTAAGTTGTCACAGCAGTTTCACGACTCCTGAGAATCCTGAGAAATGCACTGACCGAAAGAAAGATAAATTGCCACCCAACTTAATCAGCTCAATATTTCGAGATAATTACGATTATACCATTAATAGCTTATTAAAATCTCTAATTGTTCGTAAAGCTCAAAAGCATGCATCATAGATGCGATGTTGCACCAATATATGTTATTGCTTAACGAGAGAAATGCAACCAATTTATCTGGTTGAGAGCATGGAATAACAAGTCCTAAATGCTATCTTCCTTTTCCTTAAAAATGAAAATAAAAAGTCATCTAAATCGTTTTACGATCTTACTCGAAAATTAGAAATGCAAACTCAAGAAAAGCGAACACGGTTTGCTTTTAATTGTATTCTTTTTCAAAGAATTATTCGCCATTTGAATAAAATTTTGATTTTCACAAAGCTTCTCTGCCAAGATTTGCAAAAGTGAAGTGAACCAAACTAAGAAGAAATCCAAAATATTAGGTATCATAATGCTATCATACGATATTTTTGCTATTAACATAAGGTTAGCAATATTCCCCTTTTGAAATTTTCAGCAAATATTTGTCAGTTACAGAAATTATTCAATTCGAACGATTAACATGATTAGTAGAACTAACGAAAGGCCACTATTATACTTATTATCCAAGAATTTGCCCATGAATTTGCCCAACCATGGAAATAGCACTCAGAAGTAAGCATCAGACGTAACACATGAATTGCATCTATGCTCGATTTATATGATCTGCTTTCTGCTCTTACGGCATTCTGGGATTGTTTTATTGCAAGATCAAGGGGCCAAAGTTCAAGAATGAATGAAAATGATCATGGCTACAGTAGACAAAAATATGTAAAATATTTGCAAGACCTCAGTCTTACAAAATTCCCTATCACTAAATTGACACACCCATGATTAACGAAACGCTGTAGTGTCATTATGCATTAATTTACAGTGGGAGATATCGAAGGTCTATCCTTAAGCGAATATGGCTTTTCTGCTTAATTCCTTCTTGTTTATTTGTTTTAAACACTGTATACCCAGACTCTTAAAAACGCAAACTCTGTTATATTACTAAAATGAAGACTATATGTGTTGTTCCACAGTAATTCGAATATTGGATATGCACGCATTAGTAAGAGAAGAGATCTTCAAGCAAAACAAAAGTCAACTGAAATGCTTTATATTAATAAATAAATTATAAATTTAATTTTGAGTAATTGCACAGTTTTTTTCAGCAATACTCGTGTCTGTGAACTGTTTCTTTGTTCCTTTTCTCTTCCTATATTGTCCTTTTTTTTCTCAGGCAGGGCGAAAATACAATACAGGCGCAAGAACTTCATATGATTTGTTGTGGAAGGTTGTTTGCTGTTTTTTTTTTTTTAACTCTACTAAAAAGATGAAAAATTTAATTACATATGAACTCATAAATTAACCTGCGCGTCATTTGGTTACCATGAAGGAAGAAAAAATAAAAGGGAAAAAAAAAAGAAAAAGTTAAACCCCAAAAATACTTTTTTTCATAAAGGAATATGTCATGCATAGGGGTTCAATTCTGTATCAATCAACTCTTTTTTTAGCAAATGACTAAGTTTGTTAAAACCGTTAAAATTCGTAGTAATCCTTTGTAAGGATAATATATGATAAACGAAAAAAAACGAGATATTCATACATTTTTTTTTTCTTTTTGGGTTTCTCTGAACACATGAATTAAGTATTTATTGTATTTAATAATATAATTGTGCCTTAGTAAAGAAGAAGAGAAACATCCTTAGGGACTTGCTAACATGACCAAAATTTGTTTGGGTTTCGTTTCCTTTTTCTACGGGATTCTGTGGTTGTATTAGTAGTTGAATTACAAAAATGTTTGTTTTTACTTGCATTTGATATATTGAACTCATTAATGTTGGCTCATTAGCAGAATCCTGCATTCTATGGTTCGAGCTTATGCGTTATACACAAGTTATACGTAAAGCAAGTGTCAACTCGTAAATGATTTGCCATTATTCACTAATAAAACTCATCACATTCCTTTTGTATACATCGAGGGTAAAGAACTACTGTACTTCCGTACAATTAGTGGTAGAGTGTGTTCTTGTTAAGGAAATAAGAAACTTTTTAAAGACAATAAACTTAATGACAAATGCCTAAAAGTTCCATATCGTACACATATTATCGTGCACGGTTACTGAAATCGTGCTCTAATTGCGCTTATGTCCTTTTCGTCTTGTATTATTTTTCCAATTTTATGATATTTTATTTTAGCTCTTTTGATAAGAATTCTCTTATGTATCGTAAGCTTCGAACGAAACCTAATCAATATATGCACATATATACCACGGTTTGTACGGTTTGTACGGTTTGTATGTGTAAGTGTTCAGAATTTATATGTGTGTAAGTGTTCAGAAATTTGTGTGCATTGTTTGACTTATTGATGTATATGTGAAATGACAGCAAGTCCCATGTGATGTTCGTTTTTGTTGCTTTCGATTTTTTCTTTTCTTAATTCACATTCGTTTCTAAACTTTTCAAATCCTTTGAAACATCAAAATGTAAAAATATATAAAATTATTCATTCCTTTTGTAACGTATACATAGGCAGATGCCGATATACATACAAATAAATAAATAGAGAATCGTTTCTTTATATAACAAACATTTGTTTGTATTCGTTTTCATAACTGCATTTTCAATCACTTTTGACACAAACTGTTTGATATTTTGCCGATATTCTATTACTTTGATTATGTGCAATTAAAATTATATGAAATAATCGGTGTCCAAAATTCGTCTGTAATCGAAGACATTTCTGTTGGTATCGATGCTCTTGCTCTTGTATAAAAATTTGTCATTTTCACTTCCTTAGCTAGAATACCGAATGTCCTATGCTTCAGTATTTAACTTTCCATTTGATTTCGTTTATTCATATGAATGACCACAAAATGACATTTGCCTTTACATGTACATATATACGAAATATTGAATGAATATTTCTTTTCTACCACTTTAATCTTATGATGAATGTCTTCAGTTCTTATATGTGATATCTGCATACATTTGAATATTGTAGAAAAACACCCAACCATTTCTCCTTACGCATATACGTAAATCAAATGTACCCAGCTGACGTAACTGTCTGGTTGGGTAAGTAGAAAAGGGTTAACTTACCAGTTTCTATATAAATTGAAATTGACCATCACAGTAAGCGAAGACAAAAAAGTTTGGAGAAAAATTTCTTATGACATATGAGTTCACAATACATTAGTAATAATTTATATCAACAAAAAGGATCGTAAAGGATATGAATTTGAAAAATTATTAAAAATCGAATATTTTTCTCATTTTCTTTTTTTTTTTTTTTTTTGATACAAAAATTTCATCTTTTATCGAATTCTCTAATACAATGTGCTCATTAATATCCTTAAACGCTGTGAGGACAAAAGTCGTGCCACAACCTGCAATAGAAATAGAACAGTTTTTCAATGTAATATAAAATGTAACCGTGACAGATATAAAATTTATTGTACGAGCAATTTAAAGTTAACGTCTAAAAATTACAGAAAAACTGACTACGTTTGTCTAAATGCAGCAATGGGATCTTGTTTGAAACAGGACTGATGGCAGTCAGTTACACCTGACAGCAGCATACCGATTTTCTAGTCTTTTTTTCATTTTCCGTTTCTGGCTTCAATAGAATTAGGCAGATAATGCGCGACATTGGGATTTCCCCCAATAAAATAAAGATTTAAGTTGCATTTCCAGAGACATTGCAGCACGTTTTCTTAAATCGAACCTTCGGGCACTTTTGAATATCGTCTTTACCTACGATAACGGCATAATTTTCTAGACACAAATATGTAAAAAAATTCATAATGGCGGCCACCACAAAAAATATTTTTCATATAACAACTTTTTAAATTAAGGCAACATATGGAGATTGGTCGCAAAAGTAGTCCGATCCAAAATATTTTCAACAGCGTTCGGTCTTGGGTCAAAATTCTTCAGTGTGCAAAAGCAAGAGAGCTGTACCAAAGACGCAGACAAACAAATAGCCACCTCGTGCATCAACTAGCATATAAGGAGAAAAGAAGGTAACTTAAAAAAACAATAAATGCAAGCAAAAAGAAAGCATTAGATAAGGTCCTGACTTGCCTACAAAATTGCATCGAAAAGTATGAAACCTAGGAGCCAGTCGACCTGCTCAACGCCTTTCCCGCGGTTCCTGCAGGACTAGCGTTTCGACACCTATCTGGGATAGTGGATGAAAGCAGCAGTAAAATTAACATCGGTAGTCGAAGTAAATGCAGTAGCAAAGGGGATTAATAAAAAAAATTTGGCGGGGCTAGATTTCGTTCCCAACCGAGCAACAAAGCTAGCTATTCTAACACAGCCCAAAATGGCCACAAATCTGCTCAACTTATGGCTGAGAGAGAACATTTTTCCTGGCAGATGAAAACGGCAAAGATTAGTCTTGCTACCGGAACCGAATTAACCAACCAGTGACCTCGCAACTTATAGACCTATCTGTCTGCTCGATGCGATGGATAAAGTATATGATAGAATAACTTGGAATCGCATTGAAGAAGTGTTGGATAACAAGGTCAGTCTATCCGACTACCAATTTGGATTCAAGAAAAAAAGAAGAACCATAGACGTCATCAAAACAATAAATTCGACAGAGGCCGCAGTAATAAAAGGGCATCGCTGGAAGGGCGGGATAAAAAGAGTACTGCCTTATAGACATACTAGATGTCAAAATCGTATCCCAAACGTATCCAAAACGTATCCAAAAGAGGCATGCTAGCAGCGTATCGCTTGTGCGTATTGAAAATGATCGCAGCGTACCGAACTACTTTCGATAAAGTGTCCAAGGTCATCACTGCCATGAGCCCAATTGATCTTCTAGCTAAAGAAGCCGCAAACGTAGCACTGGAGCCACAAGAACGTCTCAGAGAGTGCGATGCTAGACACCGCCTTATAAATAAATGGCAGGAGAGATGGAGGCCATCGATGAAAGGCAGATGGACGCACAAGCTCATCCCAAACGTGTGCCAATGGTTAGGTAGACAACATGGGAACGTAGACTACTATCCGACACAACTTCTTAGCGGTCATGGGTGTTTTCGAGCGTGCCTACACAGGTTTGAAACAGAGCAGGACCCCGTTTGTAGTCTATATACGCGAACTGTATGTATTCATTGTCTGTCCGAAATACTAAGGGGAACGACAGAGACTACAGATGGTAATCGGAGAAGTTCCGTGCCAAACATGTTACACTACCTGTAAAGATGGAAAGCGACACTAAGGTTTGCTGCAAATATATTGAAAAAACAAAGAACTGAGGAGCCTCAACGTAGGTTAAGTGATAGAGCCTAATCAGCAACCCTCCGCGTGAAAGTACAATATTTCCAAACGGTCGTGTCACAAGGTAGGGGATAATAGTATAGGTGGTTTTTAGTGGATTAAAGTCTCGCACTGCCTAAAGTGGGTAACTTTTGATGCTTTCCCATTCAAAATATTCAAAGAAGAAAATATATGTTTATACTCATTCCTACAAACTTAATCGTTGCAAGTTTTTAAGTAAAATTTTATGCAATTAATGGTTGCTGTATTTGTTTCAGTTCGTTACACAGAAACGCCCCATAATTTACGCTATAATTACGGCCACAAGAACACGGTCGCTTGTACATATGGTTGTGTATCAAATCAGCATCGAAAGAAAAGTCATTAGTAGAGCGAAAAGTCTGAATGGAAGCAAGTTGTTTCTTTTATTCAATTTTATTTCATATTCCAAACGAATTAATTTTACACCATCCATGCTGCTGCTTTAGCAAATAACGATGAACAAACGATAAGGCGATGTATTGACCATAGGAAACCGAATGACAACAATGGAGCATAGACAATGGAACCTATAATTTTTCAATGTCACAAATTCTACATACACGTAGGCATCAACACTTAAATGTGAGTATAAGTATAAGCACATATTTTTAAAACCTTGCATATGTACGTGTATACGATGTTCTGAAGAATAATTGTTTGTGGATAATCTAACCAGTAATGGGATGTTAATTACTTTGTGTATCTCAAATGAACGCTTTATAAAAACTATCTTTTATCTTAAGATTGTCGTTGCTTTTCAGTGTCACCAATGTAGTCAGTAATGAACCTAAACAAACACTACTGCAGTTTAGATGGATAGTGGAAGGACGTCTGTTAGTGCAAAAAATTTATTTAATGTTAAATTCAAATTATTTTCCAGTAAACGCACCTGTAAGCATTTACTTGGTTATTAAGACATCTTCAAGAGTGTCTAAAACAAAGTTTAACATATTAGAAAATAAAAATGTCATGAAATAATCAGTTACCAAAAAGGCGAATAATTAAACATACCTACGCATAATATAAAGCAGCAAAATCGGGCAAGGTCGCTATCACTAGCGCTTCATCTAATGTAATTCTTCATTTGTTTTCGTGATGAATAAAAGCGAATGCAAAACGTAAACTGACGTTGTCCAAATTTAGAAAAATAATCTTCTTAAAAAATTTCGGTCCAATTACGTAATTTAAATTTGCTATAATTACGTCTTACGTCAAATTGCTATTATGGACAAATTTACCAGAACAAGAGCTTATTTTTCAAGAGAATCCTTAAATGGAACGTGGCTCAAAAAACGTGGTCCAATTTCGGTACACGTAACTATTCTGTCAAATTTATATTATGAATCATCAAGATTTCACCAAGATTAAAGAAAGATTAAAAATTAGACCCTTTTGCCATATAAAGGCTTACTTCTCGAACGAAGGGGAGAGACTTCAAAAAATTGGTCTCAGAAGTTTCCTTCTGGGAGTTGCAAACCAAATGACAAAACGAAATATACCTCTCACCTTCGATGGTTAGTATAAAAATCACTGGTTATCTTAGCGTCTTGAACTCAAAAATTTAATCATAATACAACAATCTGGATTAAAAACTTATAGAAGTTACACTGACGCTATGCATCACGTCGATTATTTTACAATGAAAGCAGTTTCCGGAAGAAATCACGTTACACTTAGTTCAATCGACTTTGAAAAATTTTTTGATCGAGTTGGACTACATGTTTTTTAAATCTTAAAAACATGGAGCGTCAGACCAAAAAATTTCATTCATGTCACATAGGCGATTTAAAGGTAGAGTGAAAGGTCATCTTAGAAAAAATTTTCATCCGGTAAACGGAATTCCCCAACGAGATCTTTTATCAGTAACATTATTTCAAATTGCTTTGAATGAAATAAGTAAAATTCGTTACAGCATTCCGAATCTCTACCATTGTCTATAAGTCGATGTCATCGATAATTTAACAAACGAAAAAAATAACTCGAAAATAATCAATATCAACTATTGAGCCAAAGCGCTTCATTCACACTAGGGACAATTTCAAATGCTACATTTTTTGAAAAAGTTGCTTGTCTTAGCAGAATGCTTCTTTTAAGAAAAATTTGTTTATGCTTTAATCGTATTTGATAACAATGGCAAATCTAATTTAAATATTCTGAAACCAAATAACATCCATCAACGCAGTCTTTGCTGAAACTGTTCTTCCAACTATAAAAAAAGGACCACGAATTAAACTGCCATGATATTTCGTTCTCAGCCTAAAAAAAAAGAAAATAAGCCAAATCTCGTCTTCTAAAAACTAATTGCAGAGAAACCCCAATCTTTGAATACTAATAATTGGCATATTGTTTTTACAGACGATTCTAAAAACGACGATATATCCCCTGCCGCAGGGCAGGTCTAGATTAATCATATCGTCCGCGAAAGCGTTTCAACATCTACATACGAAGATGGAGCCATTTTTCAACCTATAAAGCTAACTTCCAAAGACCACACTCAAAACGGTTGTCATCATAGACTATATGTCGGTCCTAAAAGCGATACAAAACTCCCTAAGTTTAAACTGTAACATCATTAACACTGTAAGGAATACCATTATCGCTTACGGAGACAAAATTAACATTTTTTTAGCTACCGAGTCAAATTATTCTCCTGGAAAATAAACGAACACATGAAGTCAAATCTGCTGTTTCCGCTCCGTTCGTTACGAATGACACAATGCGACAAGATTGATCTTCAAAAATATATTTGGAAAAAATTAGATAGAATCGTAATCTCGACGCACCTCAGACATGATATTGTAATACACCTACGGATTCTTAAGAAATCTAGTCCGCCAATTTAACATTACGTCCGAAACCTTACAATTAAACGTATACTCTGTAAATGTCAAAACCTTCCCACAGCTCGGAAACTCGTATTCGGAAATGGAAATTTTGAAAGCAAACTTAATATCAAAAAAATTTTTATCTTATTAAAATGCCTAGGCTAATATTTTGGCGCTTCCTGACATAGATGCCTCGCGAGAATTGCTTTAGTCACGCCATTCTTTGATTTTTCAAAAAAAAATTTTTTTTTTTTTACTATTTTTAGGGAAACGGGTAACACTGCAATTTTTTCCAAAAAAAAAATAAAAAAATTTTTTATACGTTTAATCAATTCTTTGTGTCCTTTAGGATGTATTTGAATCAATTCATTACTCGTAAAACTTTTTTTTCGTAAAATTTTGGGTTTTTCGGTAAGTACTACGAAGGTAAGAGGTACTACTGTAAATTTTTCAGAAAAAGCTCTGTATATTTTTAAAACCATCTATAATTCACGGCTATAAGCAATTTCTGATATAGATGTCTCGCGTTTTTTTTTAATCTTAGAATTTATTTGTTTGTTGGCTGCCTCGAATCTTTTATATCTAATAACTTTAACTTAAAAAAAGGTAAAAAAGGTAAAAAAGAAATTAAATATAAAGTCGTGGCAGTTTTTTTTTTATTTTTATGGAATGCTGTAGAAATTTCTTAGTGTAGTCTCCAAGTCTCCAATAAGCAGAAAACAGGTATGTTCTCAGCTTATTTTACACTGTAGGAATGGCCTGTGACTAATTTGGCCCATTTTCAATACCGACATATGTGAAAAAACTTACAATGTTTTCGTCAATTTTAATCATATAGATATCGTAATTTTTGCGACCGAGAATGTGATTATCGCAGACGTTAGACAGATAAACAGGCAGGCAAATGGGCAGACAGACAGACGGATATGTCTTATCACGAATATATACACGTTATGGGCGTCCTGGAAATTTTTTCTTACATTCTTAAAGTTTCATCTACGATGGTAGAAAAATGAAGATAGAAATAATGAAAACAGAAAAGAAGAACACGAATATGAAAATATTAAATGTGTAGAAGTATGAACATATAATGATGTATAGAGATGTAAGAATATAAAAATATGAAATAAATTTGAAGGAAACTAAAGGCGACGAACATCTGAACTGCGGTAGAACGATCTCGATAAAACTGATCTTATTAATATTCTACAATTTTTTACATAATGGAGTAGGAATGATTGTTAGTTATATTATAGAACGTAAGATAAATATATATTAAAAGAAATTAAAAAAAGAAAAGGACATAACAACAAAGGAATTAAAATATCTATATAAAAAAATTATAACAAACTAGGAGCAAGGAAAATCGATAGTAAACATAAAGGGGAACAGAAATTTTCAAAGAATCCTGCGATATTAACAAACAGAAATCACTAGAAATCAAAATAATATTTCAAGTAAAGAATAGGCTCTGAATTCACTTTTAACGGCAGTTACAAATCGTTAAAGGCAATTGAGATAATATATAACACAAGACCAAACTTAATATAAAATATTTTTTTTGTAAAACAATTTTAAACTTACAAAGTGCATTTTTAGCTTTAAAAACTAAGCTTGAAAGCAAATACAAGTCAAGCAAAACAATTCCTCAACTACACTCCAAATTGACATTTATCACGCAGAAAGACAATATAACAGATTATAAGATCAAAATTTTGAATAAAAAAAAAAAAAATTTGAAGAGTTAAATGGCTTACAAATTAAAAACTTAGACCAAAATTCTGCGTCTGAACAAAACTAATTATAATCAAGTGACATGACATACACTTACATACTAAACGAATTAAAAAATGGATTTGAGGACGAAATCAAACAAATTATATTTGCGGCGCAAACGAAAATATTTCACAACCGACTAATATTGTACTCAAGTATGAGAAACATTAACATCATGCACATAAGGTACAACAACAAAGAATATATTACATAAAGCACTCGCGAAAAAGCCACCAAAGAAACTCTACAAACTCGATATCAATTAATACAGGAAAAAACAACAGGACTATATATCAAAACTATAAAGTCAGGTATATTATAGTAAAAAATGCTTTAAATACAGAGGTCTCTCACACTTAGGATAAAGTTGTTATAGAACAAAATCAAAATTGTTTGAACGTCAAAAATTAGGTCATCAATCTTTTGAATCTAAATCCATGAAGGCTTAAATAATTCGGTAACAATTTGCACTTTTCTATACCTTTCGGCTCTCGGATACTTTTAGAAAATTGTACAACCGAGTCTCTTCTATGACTGAGCTTTTATAAGCTCATATTCATTTGGCCATTTTATTTGCAACACCCAAGAAGTATTTTCAGAGGTCCCATGAAGTGCACATATTCTCGATCAACATCATATTTAGAATTGATTTAAGCGTGTCCGTTTGAAAGCTCTTGCATTTAGATTGATTTCGGAAATGAGCCAAATCACTCAAAGCGCACACCCGCAGAACAACGTACACTGAAAACACTTCTGCTTTTAATATCTTAACAGAACTTATATGGATTAGGTTGGTTTAATTTCTTCCGCTCTCTTGTTTTGATATCATTGGTTTCTTTGTGTTTGATGTCATAATCTCAACGGCGAGATTTTCTAGAAAAATGTTTATACATTTTACAATGAAACTCCATGGAAATCATATGGACGTAAACAAACACTTATTCTCCTTTTTGCATTTGTATATGGGATAACTTATTTGAGCTTTTGGAAATCATATGGACGTAAACAAACACTTATTCTCCTTTTTTGCATTTGTGTATATACAGCTTTTGGAAATCATATGGACGTAAACAAACACTTGTACTCTTCTTTTAATTTGCATATGTATAATTCTTTTCTCTATTTTTATAGAAGACATATGTAAATTTTTGCAATGAAGCGTTTTTAATAACAACATGTGTAGACGACTGGCTTTTGCAAATTTAAATCGAAGACATTATAAAAACAAACGCAGTGAGATGAGGCGGATATGTTAAAATCGATTTAGAATTTTATATTTAATAAGAAATTTCTCTTTACAATAAATTTACGTTTTTTACGTTTGCATACAATTTTCATTACATTTCTCAAATGCGTTTTTAATATTCAATAATTAATTTAATAGATTTGCATGAGAATAAAAAATACAAACAAAATTTTGTCTTATTTATAATAAATAATTTATTCAACGTAGAATTGTTAAAATAAAGATGATAACATAATTAATATTATATATATTATTCTTTTCAATCATTTAAAATGGGGACGAATTAATAAATCTTATTATTATTGAAAATAGAATTTTTGTTTATACTAAGCTTTAGATAAGAATACTCCGCCCATTTATCACGGAAAGTTTCAGATAACTTAATAAAAGCATACATGTTCAAATCTTATTTTACCTTAGACAAAATCCGTAAAAAGCTCTTTTTGTCCTTTTAGAAAAGCTTTGATGAATTTTAAAATGGTTCAAGTATTGAATACTAACGAAGTGGAAAACCTACAAATAATAAAACGGCGCATGTCTGCGCTGAACATTTTGTTCCAATATTCTCCCATTCAGATGACGACTTAAATTTAGACAAATGAAAAGTGTAAGAGAAAAATAGCAAAAAAACGGAAACGAGCACGATTACGAAATGTATATGTAAAGCCCAGGCACAATAAACTTGATGCACGACGATGCTTGAATGCATGCGATAATAGAATGTATTGAGCAGAGGTATGCGTAGGGGCTAACGCAAGAGAATTATTTATATCCGTTGAAAATTTTTGTGTACAACAATCTCATTGTGAAATGTATGTAAAACAAGTGTGCACAATACTTATGTTCTTGTAAGCTGAAAATATATTGTGCCTAATTTATTATTTCTATCGTATCATACTTTTCTATAAAATGTAAAATTTTTTATGTTGTAGCAAAAATTGTATTTATCATCTCAAATTTTGCTTATTTATATTTTCATTCATATATTTATGTCAATTTTTTTCCTCATAGTGAAATAATCCCCACCATAATCCCCTCCTCCTGAATATAGTGTAAATATGGTGCAAGCTCCCGATCTTTATTTAAAACTCCATAAGTTTAAAGCCACTATGATTTTTTTGTGCGGATAGGATGAAGTCATGCCTTCGTGACCTATGTGGAGATGAATGTATATGAATTAATCATATAGAAAAGCGGCCTTCATTATGGTACTCCATAGATCCAAAGATTTTAAAGCGCACTTTACTTCCTTCTACTTCTAGTTGCTTTGAATGCCCCCTGACGAATATTAACGCTTCGTACATGAAAAGTAGCGATATCGCTCTTTTAGAGCTTTGAGGGCTCTCTCTTGTAATTCCATTAGAGCTAATGTGCAGTAAGATTTTGGAATTCCTTGATTACAACATAAATTATATGACAAGTTTTCAAGTACCTTTTTTTATTAGTTTATAGAAAGAAATGATTTTTATGATTACCGAGGATGATCACAATTAAAAACAACAGTTAATTGAAATGTTGCCATATCGTTTGTAAATTTTTGTAAACACAATGAATCCCGTGTGTTGCCACAAGTTTAAACATATGAAAAGCACAAATTGAAAAGTTGTTAAGCCTGTACGAATGTGAATAAAATACATGCTTGAAATTTTTGAACTGTTATATCTAAGACATTTACCATAGCAACACCATAGAAAGCAGCATTGAAGGTGCTTTTATTGATAATGCCCATAAAGCTCTCGTAATGTATTCGTCTTGTAGTAGATGGCACAAATCGAAACTGCTTTAGCACGCCCATAACAGCCTTAAAACGTTTTACTTACCTTTTATAATGTTTCTTTACTTATTTTGTAATGTTTACTGTGCACTAAAGTTATATTTTCTTACTTCTTCTTTCTCATTTAATAGTTAATTAATTCCTTATCGCAAAGCGAAAATATTTATTTTATTATTTTTTTACACAGAGTTCCATAAAGTCAAAATTTACAAACTTGTGTTGTCATATACACATACTAAGTATAGTTAAGTAATTAAATGTATGTGTACTTTTATGTGTGGTAGTGCTTGTGTGCATGAATGAGTGAATGCGCAGAAATGTTTTTTTGTGTAAAGATACATCAGTTTAAATAACATATATATTAATAAAGATATTAAACTTTTGTCACATACATATTATACGGGTACAAATATTTGTATTTTTTCAAAACGAAATAAGAAATTACTTGTAAATTAAAATAATTTTATAATTAAAAATAATTCAATCAACTGAATTCCATTTGCTCAATACAAGTAAAATCTCTATTAATTGTTGTAAACTGTAAAAACAATACATAAAAGTGAGAAGAAAATGTTAAGCTAAACAAGAGCCACAAATTTTTGTAATTCAGTTAAAAATATTTAAATTACATCTATTTATTATATGTGTTCCAATCAGATACTAAAGACAGATATGCTAAACTAAGTATAGAATTTAACACAGTGATGCTAAAATAAGTATTACAAATACAGATGCAAATGCTTGTAAAATAAAGTGTAAATTTTATAAATTTTTGAATCATAACTTGACAATGTTTCTAAAAAAGATTCCGATTAAATATGTTATTTTAAATCTCATCCGTAATATATGTTTGTGTGTTTGTTCATATGTGCGTTATAAGAGTGATCACTTAAAAGTAAATTATATAAAATTGATCCATATTTAAGTCAACAATGGTGTTTTACTAGTAATGCTAACGACATTTAAAGTGTATTAAATACTCGAACAGTTTATTAGTTGTTAACCATATTAAATAAAATTCAATAAAATTTAAATCGTGAGAAATTTCATTTTGTCTTATAGATTAAAATACTCGTAAATTGTTGCTATATAAATTTAAAGTAATTCGTTTAAATTATTTGGATTCTAATCTATTTTCCGTTGATTTTTTTTTATTATGAAATGAATTTATTTAAATGAATTTTCGTGTATTTTAACGGAGTTCTTGTGAGTGTTCCACTCATTCATAGCTGACAGAAAAAAGCTTCCACTTTTAAATTTACTTTAAGTTTTTATTTATATCAAAATTTGTTTTATAGTTTATACCTAAATATTCAGGCTCATTTCTTTTTTACGTTTTCTTATAAAAATACAAAGAAATGACAATAAAAACAAGACGAAAACTATATATAAAATGAAAATTTACTACTGTGTTTAGGCACGCATAATAAAAATTAAAATAACATTTTCCTTGGTTCTAATCTTGGATATCCACCACTTCAAACAAAGCTCATTCGCTTCATATTCATATATATATATATATATATATAATTATTCATATTTGGGACTGGTTTGTTGATAGTTTAATATATTTCATATATTAAACCAATAAGTTTTTTTTTACTTTTTTTTGTTTATATTCTTCAGTACTCCTTTTTTACAATTAGAAGATAATCGGAAAGACATGGAGTGTGTAAATAAAAGGAAAAATTAGTAGTTCTTTTAATCTAGTCGTTTCAATAGGAACAAAAGGTTGAAGATTTTAAGGAAAACCACCTTGTGTGTAGGGTTGATTTGCTCACAGCATCACTCATCTTAGTCGAAAAATAATGAATATTATCTAAAAATGCTGTAATTCTAATTGACGAACTGAACATGTGTTTGTCGAAACTGACAACACGTTTCGACTTTTCACTTTTCTATTCACGCTTTTCTCACTTTCAGATTTTTGTCTATCCGTCAAATGACAATGAGAGAAACAGCTCACACTCCTACAATATTCAGAAAGATATAAAATGCTCTACGAGCTATCTAATGCAAATCTCTGAATAATGTAAAAGAATTGAGACAAAACAAGTCGCATTTAATCACGGGGAGACGATATTTACTTTTTTCGTTCCAACTTATGACTGAAAAGACATCAGTTTGAAGCCACAGGCGCTCAAAATTTCGTTCGGACAAAAAACTGAACTTTCCAACGGACTATATTCAGCGTTGTTATTTAGTAACTAAACTATTAAACGATTTGTGATTCATGGATTTCATTACAAATATAGACCCTATGATCTTACTTAGATTTACTATATTCATTTCACTTAAAGATCAAACTAAGATATAGAATTTCTAATGACTTTTTAAAGGTAATAAGACTGAGAATTAAAACAAATTAAATTGGTATTTAAATTGAAATAAAAATAAGAGACTAGATCCTATTAATCTGAATTTTAGATACCCACTTAATAACACTTACAAAGCGTTTTTTTTTTTTGTTAGATGGCTGATAGGTGCTATTGTTAAATATACTTTTATAAGTTATATACGGCTCGAATCTTTAATATCTGCTACATCAAGGCAGATATGTATATATATGATGTATAAAGATTGTAATTTTTTTTTTAGTAAAACAAATAAATTTAAAAAAAAAAATCAGAAGAAAGGCTTATCTTTAGTCCTAGTTTTAATTGGCGCTGATGAAGATTTATACAAAGTCTTAGAGCGCAATCTTTTGTAAGCGGTAAGTTAAAGTTATATGCCTGATATCGAAGCTTTTGAGGCTTTTTTCCATCTGTGGCTATTTCGCGACGTGAAATCTTTCAATACGCATTGAAGATGAAAATGTTGAATTGAGTATTCCATATTCAGACGTATTCTACGTATTTATTCATTTAATTTTTAAGTTTAACTTTCCGTTGGACTTGATAATGAAACATTAAAGATTGGGCTCCATAAAGATTTTAAGTGCTAAGCTCCAAGACAAGAAGAATCAATTTCGCTATTCTCTCTAATCGTTAATATTGACGCAAGGTTTTAATGAACTGCCATTTGTGCGATAAAGTGTTGGAAACCAACAAAAAAACTGTTTGGCAGCTGACAGTTTACGACTAGTAAAAATAGAGCATTACAGATAGATAGATAGTAACGCCTGTTTATTGTTAAACAATATTCCAAAAATAACGAAAGTTCGCAAATTTTCTGCAACCTACGGTCGGAATATTGATTTAACTTTGCCACCTACACAATGTGATTTAACACCATTGAATTTCCTTTTGTGGAGTTGTTTGAAATCAAAACTCTATGCCCACAACCACCCGTATATTGAAGGAGGAGATTCAACACTGCATCAGCGAAATTTAGCCACATTTATGAAAATGCATATTTGCCAGTGAGGTCGTGGAAACCATTTGTCCGATTTTATTTCTCACATAATCCTATTCTATGTACATTAAAATTTAATAAAAATATTATCATTAAAAAAAAAAAAAAAAACTCTGTTTTCTATTTAATTCAAATCTTGTGCAAATTTTGGGACAATTATCTGGCAAAGTTATTGCATCTTTCTTTCGTGAACATAAAAAACAAATAACTTTACTTTTAACCCCAGGAACGATTATTCCAAAACCCGTCATAATGATTGGAGCTTTGCGATTGCCGTTCGACTGCATCTCTAATAGGATTAGGGAAAACAGGTAAAAATATTTCTATTTCTGGTAACTCATATACAAATCTTTGATGGCTATGGTAAAAGAATGAATGTTGATAATGAAAGTTATTGACATATTGATAGCTTGATCTATTTAATGAATGTTGGTTATGCTGCTGCTGATGGTGATGATCATGAGCAACAATATAATCATTATAATTGTAATGAGGTTGACCAGTAACGCTATCGTAACTCAGGTTGAAAGTCGAGGCGTTTATGTCATCGTTATCGAATCTTGAAGTTTTTTTTATTGCATTATTATTGGTGGTGATGTTGCTGGTGGTGGTGGCCGATTTGGTGGTCCTGTTTGCGCATTTTTTCTTGTTGTTAACATATTTATCAAGTTTTTTTAACGGGAGCTTGGATTTTTCATTTACATCAATCGAGGTAATGGCTACAGAAGCAAGCTATGCTGTTACATAGTATTCACGTTGACGTTTTTGACACTTTTCACGTGCAATATAACATAAAGCTATTGTAATTAAAATTGCTATGGTAACCCCCATACCAATGCTGACCCACATAATTTCCTCATTGATGCCAACGTATGAGCGTCCTGAAAAAATAATGTAAAAACAAAAATTTTTTAGTTTATATGTTAAGTTAGCTTTTAACTCATTTTGTTTAGGAACTTAATCGACCGAATTTATGCATTTCTTTGTATTTAACTGACTTCGCACTTTCTTCTACAATATCACGTATTGAATTATAATACGAGCAAAGTTGGCCACCCATGACGCGGCTTATGTCTTTTAGCACTCATCAATAGCGTCTCCAGTGGTGTGACCACTGTATACATTGTTATGATATTATGGCAGGATCGCCATGTTATAATATAATCGTTGCTATTAAAATCCGAATTTCTTTATCAACCATTCGCGCAACGCGCAAATTAAGATTCGAGAGAATTCGCGGGGTGCTTAGTTGATTTAAATAAAAAAATAATAGAAAGGAGAGGTTTGAATCTCTAGACAGCAAGTGATTACTTTTATTGGAATAGACTTGGTTTATATATATTTTTACAATAATAGTAATATAAAAAAAAAAAAGAAACTTAAAATAAATGCTTACGCTAATAAATAAAATAAATTTAAAATAAATTCTTACGCTAACCAATAAAAGAGATTTAAAATAAATGCTATAATTAAGAAGATCCAAAAAGATAAGTTTATTAAGTATATCGTATTTTATGTTATGTGTGGTACATTACAAAACAAAGTGCTCCCAACAAATATCCTAAGACACCTGTAAAAAAAAAACATCCTGTTAGACGAAAAAAGTATTTGCTGCAGTTTCCCTTGAACTTCCACGTAAATCCGTTAATCGCTTAAGGACCAAAACAATAGACGAACGAATCTAAAACGAATACTAAACAGGCGGTAGGGTAGAATGGAAGTCTGTGTATCTTAAACGATTTCTCTAACATATTTTTCGACAGCTTTAGTATATCAAAATCCTTCGATAGTGTAGTAACAAATAAAAACGTTTGATTTGCAGTGGATCATAAAACTCAACGACTTAAGGTAAGTTCACAATGGGCGACATCATTCGAACGTATTATTTATTTAAAATTCGTACCAAATTACGAACCATATCTAATATATATATATATATTTCTACAGACTATGGGACATATAACACAATCACTACCATAGCTTATTGAATGTTCTCATTTAAACACCAACATGTGATAAATAAGTGCCTCATTTCGGATCAAAAGATTGATCGGATTCCAATCTACTTTTAGATCAGTTTATTAAAAAGGCACAAACTAAGATAGCTAAATCATCTTAGAATGAATGAGCTGATGACAAATGTACATGCATATACAGTTTATGAAATCTCTGACATATTTGCCGCCTTTACATATGAATAGGTATCTTTAAATCCGCACTAGTTGTTAGCTAAACTTAACTAGTTGAACCTTTATTAATGATGCAAAAAAATTGTGGAACGGTTTTAAAAATGAATAAAATAAGATATGATATCGTCTAACTGTGAGGGTAGCACTCTGTATTTTGTGTAGCATCCAGCATGTATATTGTACCAGCAAATCTGGCTTCCGTCCTCTGCTTCATTTGTTGAACCTTTAATAGGACCCATAGTCTTTTCTATATTGAAGAGTGTACGTGCCTTAGTGGATGTATTTTACATATCTGTCGGTGAATATTTCTAGGTCCAATTTTCAAATGGAATGATAAGATAAGCATACTCCCGATTTCTTAGTGTAAATAAGAGTACAATGTTTTCTTCTTTTTTTTTTTTATCAATTCTGCATCACATTTTATCTAATTAAAGTTGACCTTGACAAAAAATGTGTAAAAGTAAAATCTGGAAGTTTGTTTTACAATAAGTATCGCTCATTACTACACTGAAATGAACTTGAATTTGTAATTTGTAAAAAATTCATTTGTAAGAAAATGCAATTAATTAGCTCTCCAACTGATTCTGAAATTTCATATAAAAAGTGTTAAAACTTTCCGTGCCGTTAACATTACCAGTAAAAGTATAGTTCGTATTACATTCTTCACATATATGTTTCTGAAGAGGAAATATTAAAAAATATGAAAATTTGTAAGTTTTAAATAAAAGTTGTCTGCAGTCTTAATATTTTGCTCTTCTACTTATTACAGACTTATTATTATTATTTGCGGTACAATTGACGCCGGCTTATGTTCAAGCCTACGGAAGAATACTTAAATACGTACCCGATTGTATGTCTTACAAAGATGGAACATTACTGCCCGATCATGACAGCTGTTCCGACTATTTCATATGCATTAATGATAAAGCGATGAAACAAAAATGTCCTCCGGGGTATTATTTCGATCGCTATGCGAGTATTTGCGATTTAGCCAATATGGTTAATTGTGATTATGTTTACTACAGCGAGAATCGTGTGAGATTAAATCCGTTTGTTGGTTACGTCCCGCCTAATATGATTCCAAATAGTATCTTCGTAAAAAAGTACTCATACGGTGAGGATAGTGCAATCAATGTTACACCTTATCCAAATATTATCCAGCTTCGTGAGCTTCAAGACATTACGACCACGTGTGAGCCAAAAATTCCAGACACTACGACCACGTGTAAGCCAACAGTAACAGACACTACAACTACATCAAAAATTCCAGACACTACAACTACGCCAAAAATTCCAGACACTACAACTACGCCACAAATTCCAGACACCACCACCACGTGTAAGCCAACTGTACCAGACACTACAACTACGCCAAAATTTCCAGACACTACAACTACGCCAAACATTCCAGACACTACAACTACGCCAAAAATTCCAGACACCACCACCACGTGTAAGCCAACTGTACCAGACACTACAACTACACCAAAAATTCCAGACACTACAACTACGCCAAAGATTCCAGACACTACAACTACGTCAGAAATTCCAGACACCACCACCACGTGTAAGCCAACTGTACCAGACACTACAACTACACCAAAAATTCCAGACACTACAACTACGCCAAAGACTCCAGACACTACAACTACGCCAGAAATTCCAGACACCACCACCACGTGTAAGCCAACTGTACCAGACACTACAACTACGCCAAAGTTTCCAGACACCACAACTACGCCAAAGATTCCAGACACTACAACTACGCCAAAAATTCCGGACACTACAACCACGTGTAAGCCAATTGTACCAGACACTACCACTACACCAAAGATTCCAGACACTACAACTACGCCAAAAATTCCAGACAGCACCACCACGTGTAAGCCAACTGTACCAGACACTACAACTACGCCAAAGATTCCAGACACTACAACTACGCCAAAAATTCCAGACACCACCACCACGTGTAAGCCAATTGTACCAGACACTACAACTACACCAAAGATTCCAGACACTACAACTACGACAAAAATTCCAGACATCACCACTACGTGTAAGCCAACAGTACCAGACACTAGAACTACACAAAAGATTCCAAGATTAGAGTTTTATAGACGTTCTTCCGACTGCTCTACGCTTGATGAGGGCACTATTCTCTTAGATGTTAGACATTGCCGTCGTTACTATGTATGCCAGCGTGGACGTGCTAGACGTATGAGATGTCCACTTGGAAAATGGTACGATAGTGACATACGTTCATGTCGCGATCGGCGTTATGTATCAAGTTGCGCTGTGAGTCGGAACTAAATGAAGCAAAAACTAGAACAGATTTTGAGAAGGAATTACAAAAATGGAATTCAATGTATAAAAGTAAATTAAATGTACAATAAGAAATAAAAAATCTATTTAGAAATAAGTAAAAGCAAATAGAAAAAATGCAGACAAAAAAAGAACAAAAGGGTTTAGATTTCTAACTAACTTGAAATTCTTGCCTACAAGAATTAAGATATCTTGATTTTATCTTTTATTCTCACATAGAACTTCTACATTGAACTTCAGGAAACTTTCTTCAATTTGATTTTATTTCAGTTAAGCTCTCGCTGTCTGCTTTGATCCTTCGGTTGTTTTCCAAGAACAATACTTGAGTTACTTAAGTTTAAGTCGTTGTATTTTCGGATTGTTGTAATTAATGTCATTAATTATTACCCACAAAGCAATTTATCCAAAATAGCAAGTTTTTCTTATTTTACACCTCTCTAACTTCTTAGTACTTATTTGAGTTCCATAATTACACCTCCTGCGGCGATTAAGTAATTAACGAAGTTTACATTTTTCATTGAAAAGTAGTTCTGTTGCCTTTGTCAGGCTAAAAAAAGAAAAGCGAAATTCCAAAAAGACCATAGAGAAAATCCGTATCTAACGTTATTTATTTTACTTAGAGATATATCTAAGTAATTACGAAAATTTTAGTCTAGAAATAATATCGGTTCCCTTATTGCACCCTCTCTTATATTAAACTTTATACTAAATCGTTTTTATACGACTAAAATTAGTAATTTTTTATTAAAATCGCAACTTGGGATTGTACTAGAATATATTATTTATATTATTTATATTTTCCAGCACAAATTAGCAAGCGACAACATATTTGATCCAAACTCAATAAGTACTCCTTTGTTGTTGTCATATGTTTTCTATCACCTGCTGTTGAATGCTAATCGATTTTCAAACATAATTATACTATTTTTGACATTATGTTCAGAAATGATCCATTCTTTTGCGATAATGGCCTTACAAAAACTAGATTTTATAGACTTTAGATAGCTGAACTTCTCTATACAAACACATATATATTATTATTTTAGACAACTTTATAGATATGTAATTTTTTGTATCACTGTGTATTCAGTTGTTAAAGGAAAATTTGAACTTCGTTTCACAATACTATCGTAAACGTAAAATTAGAAAATAAGTCAAATATGTGTATACTACAAGGTTTTCCATGTATCGCACGCAACGAGTGAATAATTATAGAAAAATTGGATGATATTCGAAAGTAATCTACGGTAACAAATGGATTCGATCACGGATAATGTTTAATGATATTTAGAAGATCATAATGTAATTTAAAATATTGTTAATATTATTTCAGGGGTTCTTAAAACAACTTACATTTAGGCACTGTTATAAATAATTCTTTTAAACAGAGTAAGAAGAATAAAAGCAATGAGAATATTTTATTATTTATTTATTTATTGTTCACATGCATACAAATAAAATTGCAAAATACGATTTAAAAAGTCATTATAACTAGATCATATGCGCGTGTTGATTTAATCACCATCAGTGTACAAACGTAGAAACAATTAAAGAAAAAGAACAATTTGTAAGTGAGTTAAGTTTTGTAAACTAAATGAGCAAAAATGGTAAAATTAAGCGTAATCTAGGTGTCAAAGTCTCCATTTGATTGGAGAGAGAGGTAAATTCTCGGGATAATGTCCCTCCGCGAACAATCAAGAATTATCGCAAAGGGCTCGTTAATTTTTGAAGAGGCTCATTCGGGTCATAGAATGTGACCAACGGACAGCAACGTCTGGCAGCTTCAGTGCGATCATAGTCTGGTATTGAATAAAGTATTATTTACTCTAATGCGGGCTAAGAAAATGCATTCAGCTGGAGAGAGGAGGTTATCGTAATCAGGCTTAATAAAATGGAGCGATTCCAATACATTAAAAGCTATGCCAATGGACACGTACGGCGAAGTAATTACGTTTGGAACAGAGAACGGATTAGATATATGAGACTAGAGTACAAGACGCACCTGATCTGCCCGCTCGTTACCGGCAATCCGATTTGGGAGGAGGGATCCAAAGTCTTTTGACATTAGTTTCGTATATTGGAGGAAAAAGGTAATCAAGAATGCCCTTACTATTGAATCGTGTTGCCTTAATGACACTAAGGCCGTCAGTACAGATAAAGGTTTTTCCTGACAGATCTGAGGCATATGTTATAGCTGATATGACAGCAGGCATTGCTGTAGGAAAGACTCCGATTCTGTTTGCCAAGCGACGTTGGGTTGTAGCTTCGTCGAGCGAACAGGAAATTCGTTTCATTGCGGAAAAAGAGCTATTAATACCGTCCGTTAAAAAGCTCGACTGAGAACTGTAAGATATTATCAGCTAATAGAGTTTTTTAAACAATAGGACTGGTGATATCTTTGCTATAGCTGATGAGATTGTCATCGATCAAAATGTTTAAGATTATAGAAGAACACCCGGCAAGTCTTTGAGAGTTAGCTAACATATATTAAACCTAGAAAGTAGAAGCAGAATTTTAGTTACAGAAGAAGGGGAGGTTCTATTTGGTGAAGAAATATGATTCCAAAACACATTGCGGAGCATTCATAGGAGTGGCCGTCAAACGGCCAGTTACGCTTCTGAAGCATTTGTTTATTGCAACATCAATCTTTGCAATGTTGGCCTTAGAAAACCATCCGTAATTAATAATAACATGGGACAATAATCCAAAGAGACCTGCAGATGTTAATGGCAGTATTGATATGGAGATCTTCATTCTTTCAACAAATTAATTATAGAAGGTTATTGATTTTGTACAGTTTGGAGTTAAGATAAGTAATATGATCGGTTCATAGACGGTTTCCGTGAGGGAAATGCCTACAATCCTCATGTGAGGAATTAAACGTACAATTTGTCTGCCTAAATAAATGTGATTCTGTAGACATCGTCTTTGCCTACATACACGTAGTACCTCAATCTTGTTATAAGGAATGACAGCCCCAATATGTTCAATCCATTTATGAATAAGAATGTCAAAACTAGTGAGATTGGATTGCACCTCCTCAGGTGTGCCGAAGGAAATTCCAAAGATGTTGTCCTCGTAAAGAATTATGTAATCCAATTGCTGATGTTCGAACAAAGTTTTTGGAGAGAGAATTCGTATAAATGTTATACAGCATTGTAGAAAGTGGTGATACTTGCGAAATATCATTGTCAAGGGCAAATAACCCGGAAAAGTAGCCCTCGATTTTAACGAGCATTTTCTGGTTGGTGAGGTGGTCAAGAGTGGAAGCTTGAAAATTATAATGTAAAAGTTCTAAGCGCCTGAGTTATTGTTAATTATTAGAACGTTTTTGTGTAACGAGCTCTTTGAAATGTATTTCGGTGTTAAACACGGAAAGACAACAATAATGAACATTTTGATTGATTCCATATAGAATTTTTCTATTTTACATTCTAGTCATATTATCAGAAACTTTGATGGCATTTTATACTAACCATTGGAATGAAAAGCCGTATGTCAAGTTTAAGAACTACTGTTGTTATAAACAAATTTCTTAAAATGGGGAGACGAAAAGGCAAACAGTTGTTTCGGAACATATTGAAGTAAAGAAAACGGATTAAAGACTTTGAGTTAATAGTTCAGACCTCCCTAGGCAAAGACTTAGAGTGCATTTGTAATTCATTTGAAGCTCAATTTTTCTTTTACATAATGATTCAAACTTATAATTGGCTTTTCAAGTATCGTTAATCTTAACAGTATCATTGAAGTGTTCGCTTCCTGTGTACTACTAGAATATAACATATAAAAGTTAAATTACGCCAACTGTTCAAAATAGTGGCAGATTTGATATTCCTCTGTGCGCGTTGCAATTAAATTATTATTTACAATATGAAAACCGGTAAAGAAATGAATTTTCTCCGTATATTAAACTTTGCTAACTCCATTTAAAAATTGCCTTCTCTAGTTTGGTTTTTGCTCTACTCTTTAACATTAATAACATACGTTTATGGCGATAGTAAAACGGAACGCAAAGGACACGCTGAGGGCAAACAACAACAAATAGAAAAGCCAAACCAATCTACTACAGCCTGCGCACAAGCATCACCAAGTAAGTACTACTGTCACTGAGTCTACACTAGAGCCATCGACTACCTTAATGACAGTTCACCATTAGCAAATTTTCGAATTGCAAAGCCTTATAAGCCAGATAAAATCCATATAGGAAAAGTACTCAAGAATCTTTAAAAAAGTCAAATAGAATGTCTTGCTAACGTCCATGATAACCTGACAGCATAAAGTAGCACTGATACGTTAACAGCCATTTGACCGCTTACTTTCATTGTCATTGCTTGTATGGTCAAGAATTCTGGAAAGGTTTCTTGATATGACGAAACACACAGTGTAATAAGTTTAAGAAGTTTTTTTATAAGTACATATATGTGAGTAGAAAACTAATTATTACATAACAATCGTAATTTGTTTTCATTTCAGTAACTACAACTACACCAAAGAATCCAAGCACTACTACCACGTGTAAGCCAAAGTTGCCAGAGAGTACGACTACACCAAACACCGGCGGCACACACGTTCCAGACACTACTACTGTAGAAAGTACTACAGAAAATACTACTACGGAAAGTACAACTATTACAGTAACTTTATCCTCGCAGTTTTATAAACGCCCGTCGGATTGCTCAACAGTTAACGACGGCACTATACTATTAGATTTTAGACATTGCCGTCGCTACTATGTATGCTTGCTTGGACGTGCTAGGCGTATGAGATGTCCGCTTGGAGAATGGTACGACAGTGATGTAGGATCATGTCGTGATCGGCGCTATGTATCAAGTTGTGCTGTTAGTCGTAACTAAATAAAGCAAAACCGAAATCAAAAGCAAAATGATTTTAAAAATGAATTACAAATTCTAGAGATATTTGATTTAAATTATGAAGAAAAATTATACTTCTAGGAAGAACTAAAAATGTCTATTTATAAAAATAAAATATAAAAGCAAATTCCAAAAGAAAACTCAAATAAAAAAAGAAGAAAAAGTTGTTGATTTTTAATTAACTTGAAGGTCTAGCTTCCAATATTTTGATTTTATCTTCGATTTCAAGAACCTCTCTTCACTTTGACTTGATTTTAATTACATTATCGTTATGCAATCTAAGGCGTTTTTCTTTTCTAAGAATTGTAAACTCCGTTCCATAAGATCAAGTCGTTGCATTTTCCGTTGGTTGTAACACCTCTTTATTATGTTATTAATTAATAGAGGACAATTAATTCATTATAACACGTTTGCTTAATTGTATTTCTTATGTATATATATAAAAATAATTCACGAAGTTTGCATTTTCCACAAGTTCACTGTCATATTTTCTTTCCAAAGCGTCTCTGAAGAGGGCATTATAAGTTCCATTGCTGTTTTATAGTAATTTCGTTAATTTATTTCATTGAAACTAGTAAGAGATGGACAGTTTTCTAGTTATTAATGTCCATTTTGCAATTAGGATATCGAAACCAACTTGTTGTCGTTTAAATCCGTTCTATTATGTTTGTAGTTGTCTTTATGTATCAGTTACGGTATACAAAGCGAACAGTCAAGTTTTAATAGAACTTTTCGTAAATGAATTTTTTAAAGTAACGAGGCAGACAGAGTTGCCCGGTTTTTCTGGATGACACAGGAGTGCAGAAGAAAAAAATTAGTATATAGAGCTCACAAATTTAGTTTAGAGTGTTTAGAGTTCACTGCGTACAGATTTAGAATAGGTTCGTCACCTATTCTTATGCACGTGTGTCTGTCCATCTGTGTAACAGATGGGAGATGCGACAAACATTCTCTGGATCGTAAAATTCAATACATCAAATTCAAATTTGGCAAAAGATTCTAACATCTTGCAGGCTATTATTGTAAAGAGGGCAATTGAGTCGAATAACACGCCTCCAGTGCAACATAAATATCAGTTTTTATTTTTGGACTTTTCGTATTCTCTAGAAAAGGTAGCAAGCAGCCATGTGTTGGGTAAATTCAGTCACAGTCGAATATAATTTTCTTATTTGTTTTAATTTTTTTTCAAAATCGAATTATTTATTTCTAATTAAACTTTTGCTTGTTTTTGAGAACAAAAAGGAATGATCACTTCTTCTGCTTTCTGCCGAAACTGCGATTCAATAAAAGTGACGAAATATGTCAGAGCATTTTCAATGCGATCTATATACATTCATGAAGACCAAACTAAACTGCCTTAATATGTTTATTTGTTATGGCATCAAATATGACCAATAGCTTCAAATTTCTTCTTAGTTATTATCACGTGTTCATGTTATTTTATTAATTAATTGCGAGCGCTATTCGAAATTTAGACTGTCCACTACCTTTTGGTCTTAAAGTAAAAATCATTGTTTGTGGTCAGGGGGAATTAATGTAGAATTATTTAGTTTTCGAATAAAAACAGCTGATATGTTCTTCTTTTAATGTTAGGGAGAAAATATTTATATATTGTACGATTATTGTCGTCTGATTAAATATGTAATAAACAATGTTCTTTCTTTAGGATTGTAATCATGTAATTAATATCGCTTCGGCGTCATTAATCTTTGCAAGGTGACTGGCGAGTATCGCTTTTTTCAGTTTCACATCACAGTATCTCTAACTTTCCAACAGACTTAGAAAAATTTTCCAATATAACGGCTTAATAACTGAGAGAGCCGTAAGAAACGACAGATAAATTAACGTTTGTTTGTTTTTTTTTTTTATAGACAAACTACATATAGTAAAAAATAATAAGATGCAAAATTAAATTAGAATAAAATTTTACAAAATTTTAATTTCTTAAATAAACTTCTTAAGTTTTGTATGTAAATATACATTTTATTTTTTATATATAAATATATATAAAACATTACGCAGAACAAAATGCACATATTTTAATTGCAAAAGTCAACAATATATCTATGCTTGCGTATATTTCCCTTTCATAACCGGTTTTTTCTTGCAAATACAACCTTGAAAGAGTTTGCGGCGTTAATTTTTGATTTTTTAATTTTATATTCAAAATACTAATTAGAACGTTGTTCAAACCGATACCAATTGTGCTGTCGCTAGATTTGACATAATGCAAGAGCGTAAAAGGCGACTGTCGCCAGTCAAAATTGCTTACATGAACCCATATTCTTGACGATTGTCGCCTTCAGGGCGGAAAGCGACTGTCGAAAATTTGCATTATTACAGCTCAGATATTTTGTTTAGTAGATGACACCATCAATGAGGTTACAATTGCAAATATCTCTAAAAGAATAACGAAAATTTTAAGCTTTGTTCTAAGCTTAAGATGTCACAAATATGTTCCAGTGCAATGGGAGAGGAGCTGTTCGGATGATGAGTAAAATTTTTGCTGTTAGGATTCAAATTGGCATAGATCGGAACTGAAACGAAATAAATTGCTTAGGCAATATTTATATGTGTCGAAAAGATGAATAACTTTTCTGATGAGTTAAATATTGTGATATTAAGCAACAAAGTTGCTCAAGAATTTTCTTGGAAAAGAAGAGCTGCAAGAATAACGTACTTAGCTTAACCCTCATAGTGAAAACATTTGCTCGTCTTTTAATGAGGATATCATCGCTAGTAAACCATCTAAAGCATGTTTTTTACTTTGCCGGAGAGATAATTTTTATTTTGCCAGAGAAATTAAACCCGCATAGGCTGAAAAACTTATTCGTAAAATATGCGATATGAATACCTTAATGAATCAAACACATACGAAATGTCTCTGACAACAGAAAAGCAAGAGCAGGTAATGATAGTTGCGATGTACGCAAATATTTTACTGGTGGGAAGTTAGCCCCCAAAAATTTTATACGTTTATGTCTTTGCTAAAAGTGACTTTGCTAAGATAATTGATAATAAAGCGGCATAGAAAAATAAACAAAATACTTACGAAAACTAAACAAAACTAGAAAATATAAACATAAATGAAAAACAAAATCATGCCTTATGCTATGAAAAATATAAAAAAGAATTATTGTTACTATTCATCCTGCACAGTGCGCTTGTAGTTTGACAAAAATTACAATGTACAAACCACGTTATAAAAAATTTTTAAGAAATAATTACTCTCGAGTTTTTCAATATATGTTAAAGGGTTCTAAAGCCTATCAGAAAAACGTAACTTCATGATCCAAAGTAGGGGTCATCATAGTGAAAAGCATCAATATGTACCATTTCCCAT
>KK351181.1:193444-214757 GCA_000671755.1 Glossina brevipalpis
AAGCGTCTTGAGGACATTGAGGGTCTTGAGGGTCTTGAAGCCTTGAGGGTCTTAGGGGCCTTGAGGACCTTGAGGGTCTTTGGTTCTTTAGGGCTCTGAGGGTCTTTGAGGGTCTAGAGGGCCCTAAGCGTCTTGAGGACATTGAGGGTCTTGAGGGTCTTGAAGCCTTGAGGGTCTTAGGGGCCTTGAGGACCTTGAGGGCCCTGAGGGTCTTTGAGGGTCTTGAGGGTCTTGCGGGTCCTGAGGGTCTTAAGGACCTTGAGGGTCTTGAAGCCTTGAGGGTCTTAGGGGCCTTGAGAGCCCTGGGGGCCTTGGGGTTCTTGAGGGCCTTGAGGAGCTTGAGGGTCTTTGAGGGTGTTGAGGGCCCTGGGAGCCTTCAGGGACTTGAGCGGTAGGGGCTTGAGGGCCCTGAGAGTCTTTGAGGGTCTTGTGGGCCCAGAGGGTCTTGAGGGCCTTGAGGCTCTTGGCGGTCTTGAGGGTTCTTGGAGTCCTCAAGGGTCTTGGGGGTCTTGAGAGCCTGGACGGTCTTGAAGGTCTTGAAGGTCTTTGGGATCCTGAGGGTCCTGAGGGTCTCGAGGGTTTTGCGGGTCTCGATGATCCTAAGGGTCTTGAGGGCCTTGAGGGTCTTAAGGGCCTTGAGAGTCTCGAGGCCATACGGCCATTCCGCTCAAACAAATTTCGGCTCATACAAATTTCCGCTCAAACAAATTCCGCAAAACAAATAATGTGCATGATGAATATTGTTAAATAATTATTTTTTATAATTTTTATAGCATAAGGCATGATTTTGTTTTTTATTTATGTTTATATTTTCTAGTTTTGTTTATTTTTCTATGCTGATTTATTATCAATTCTCTTAGCAAAGACACGCACACACTGTGAAGCTAGCCCACATTTTAGCAAAGACATAAATGTGGGCTAGAGAAGTGTGGGCTAACTTCACACCAGTAATATTTTGAAGAAACACTAGGAAAAATGTTTAATTTTCATGATCATGCGACATTTTTGTAAAATTTTCGTAAAATTTATAACACAGAAGCGCAATGTTTAAAAAAAAGCACAATTTTTGAAATTCGTACGCATTGTACGAAATATTATTATATTAAAAAAAAATATAAGTTAAGCGTTAGGAAACTAATTATTGATAGAGTTTTATATTTAACAAACGATTGGTTTGCCATGGGCTATCATCATAGTGAACATAAACGCCACTTACTGAACTTTAAATCAGAGATCTTATGTAACAAAAAGTCAAAATTTTTGAAGTTAAGAGTATATTAATCAAAAAAAATAAAAAACAATCCAAGTTGCGTAAATTAAGGATTAAGGATGAGTGGTTAATATTTTATATATATGTATGCATTTATTTGCTCATGGTAATCATAATGCAGTCAATCTGTCTACAATATTGATTTTAAATTAAGGCAATATTGATGCGTTCTGCATGGAAAGTACCATAAATATGTATTTGCCCCTTATGCAATATGTCAATGCTGCCGTGGAAAATTGCGTAGAATATATTATCTACATGTGCATGTAAACATAAAAGAATAAGTAAATATAGATAAATAAGTAAAAATAGAGGAAAATGTCCTTGCTAGCCTAGAGAAAGTTTTTACTGAAATTTATTTATACTAACGCATATGGCAAATATAAAATTTAGAAATCTTTTCAACGTGAATTGGGATAAAGGATCAAATGAGCACAAAATTAAGACATTTGTTATATTATTTTTAATGACTCTTGAGCATTTATGTTATATTAGTTCTCGCTGATAACAGAATATAGTCGAATCGATGCCATCGGCTATCTGCGTGTCGAAAGAGTTGAATAAAATTAGTGCTTTGCTTTCCGATCATGAGCTTCGCAAATGACCCCCAAGGTCCAAGATTTCGACTTGTTCGCGGGAAATCTAACTTTAATTTTAACCACAAATCATTTTCATTATTTTGATTTAAATATGCTAACCAAGTAGCACATAAAATTATATAGAAAAGAAGAAAAAAATTATATTCTCTCCTTCATATGACAATAAGGTGTAACGAACCATATGTAGTGAACCATTCCGTCCATAATTTGTTACAGCTTATTCCTCGGCTAAGCAATTCAAGGCTGGCATTTTATTAAGTATACATTAACTGTAACTTATCTGCGTTTACTTCCTTTCAAATTCTCTTCGAGCACTTGATATATCTACTTAAATGAGAAAACTATAAAATATAGATTTATTTTCCGCTTACCATTGTAATAGTGGTTGGAATAACCAGCTTTTCCCGCTACACGTCCAGCTGGCATTTTTTTTTTTTTTCTGTTGATTATGGTTTTCCCCTCAATCCACAATATGTAATATAGTCGTAAACGTTCAACGTTGTTGTGTTATCATATATAAATCATATATAAAAGTATATTTGTACGTGTTTGTTTGTCTGTATCCCTTCTTAGTAGTAATGCTTTTATTAGCTTTTTCAAACGTATAAGTAAACTTGTGTTTTATTTTCTTTAGCAAGCGCTCATCGTTGTCGTTGTAAATTTGTTTGTTTGCGGTATTTTAAAAACAAATTAAGCCAAACGGAACACAACCATTATGCAAGATGATCTTCTCTGTCTTACTCTCATCTGGTCGTAACGCTGAATGTTTGTATTTGAAGTTAAACTCAAAATACAAGTAAAAATTAAATCGCCAACATTTACGAAGATGCGTCAAGTTGGTCCTAGTTATGCTTTTTTTTTCTTACTTTTCGTTGTCTTGTAACCTATAGATAGATATTTTTATTTAATAAACGTTAGCATTTTTTTCCCCAACAATGTTCGACGAATGGATATTGGTTTCCGTGCTCTCGTGTCCTTCAGTAAATTATATTAGCCTTGGTTTAATAAATTCAATGCGATTTTATTCATAAAAATTAGATTTGATGTCTGCTTTTGCTGCTTTCGTTTCAATATATTTTTTCTTGACGGTACGAATGATGATGAGAGTGATGGCCTTTTTACTGATACCATTAAAGAATTAGCTTTAAGTGTTCGCCATAAAGGCGTCTGTATTATTAGTTTAAACATTTCTATACGACGTTAACATTAGTAGTTATGTAGTTTTTTTGGCCTGTAAAATAAAAATCAAAAAAATGTTTTTCTCATTGAGAAATATTTCGTCATTGAAAAGTTTTATAAAACTCAAGTGAACTTTAAAATAAGTAAGAAAATTATATTCGGCCGTACCGAATCTTTTATACTCACCACCTCTATCTTAAAGAAAGGGAGAGAAACAAAATTTTAATAGCTGGGCGTGGCAGATTGTTTTATTTTTACGGAGTGCCGTGAGACACAGCCAGTCATGGAAATCCGTGGAAAACAGCCAGAAAACAGACTTGCTTCTGCTTATACTATAAGCGTGACGTGTGGTCGATTTGACCCATTTTCAATAGGACAACATATATGAAAGAAATTTCGATATTTCTGCGAAATTTGAAGCAGATATCTTCATTTCTGCGACCAAGAGAATGTTACCCACAGACTTTATACAGACGGACAGACGTAATATTTAAATCGATTCTAAACATGATGCTGATCAAGAATATATATACTTTGTGGGGTCTCCGAAGTTTTCTTCTGGGAGTTACAAACAAAATGACAAAATGAAATATACCTCTCACCTTCGGTGGTGGGAATAATTATAAAATTACTTTTTCACGATAACTTTGATTATTTAATGGCTTTTATACTCTTAACTAAATGGTTGGAGAAACAGAAAGAGAGACAGTGATAGAGAGAAAGAGAGAGAGAGCAACTCAATATTTTCCGAAATTTTTTTATGGTAAAGCGTTACATAAAAATTTTTGGATTTGTAGGGAATTTAATATATCGAAATCACTTTCCTTTTTCTTGCGTTTCCATACGCTATACTTTGAGCGTACGAATACAAGAAGTTAACGTGCAGCAAGTGCAATTCTAAAAATAACATATAAGAAAATTCTTCGGGAAATGTTTAATATTTAATATCTGATGTAAAAACATAAACGTCGTCAATTGTAGGCATATCAATTATGCGAAAGGAGCTTTACACTAAAGTCGTAGATTTGTATAAGAAATATTTACAATGAGCTTTTGTTTTTAGCTAATGTTTCCTATAAGTTGTAGATTTTCGTTTATAGCGAGCCTGTTTGCGGACACACCACACTCGTTTCCAAACTTATCTATATCCTTCACTTAGAATTTAGATGTCAAATTTCAGCCTTCTAACGCAATCTTGGCGGTCGGAAGTCTTGATGAAGTCTTATCAATTGATAATAATAATAAATTTAATAAACATTCATAATTAAGATCCTTGAGCAATGGATATAAAAATTGATCTAAACCAATACTATTCCATTTTTATATATGTCAATTCATATATGATATCTCCTCGTCTCTATTGATACTGAGGATACACTTGCGTTAGGAATTGATATTTCATTGCTGCTTTCATTGCAGCATGTGTTAAAACGAGAAAACTCTTTAATTAATTATATCGTGTTGATTTTATAGAAAATTTTCGTCATATGTCTTTTGAAATTATTCTTCCCCTTGCGTCTGTTTTGTTTTCAATTTAAGTTGAAATTTATTTTAATAATTTTGCGACTCGAAGACTGGAATAAAGATGAAATGTAAGCATAAATAATACGATATGTTCATAATTTGCTAATTTTTAGTCGGGCAATGAATTGATTTTACAAATTTTTCTTTCAATTCGTTGAAAATGGAAAAAACTTTTGGTGTTAAATTTTTATGCTAGAAAAAAACAAAAGCACATGAGTGGTCATTTTTTTAAAATATGATTAAACATATTTAAAAATTAAATGATGTATAATTTAAAATAAAGAAAATGTTATGAAATATTATAATTTTTAAGTTACGAAATTTGAATAATTTCTAAAAATCACCATTCATTTTTATTTAATAAGAGTCGTCATCACTGCCTGGTATAACATTCTGGCAACACTATCTTTTATTGTAAACTATTATATCAAAGTCAGCTGTTCGGCTAGTTATTGGTTAAGAGTGAAACCAAATATTCAACTAATAATATATTTGATTGTAACGGAATAAGGAAACAAATTTTTAAACAAATAAATTGCATCCACATAAAGTAATAAAATTAATAAAGTAATAAAAAAAAATGTGTGATAATTGTGACGATTGGTGTAGTAAGTTTGTGTTTGTTAAGAAATTGTTTTTTCTCTATTTCTTATTGTTTACTGTTTTAAATCATTATGAAATTGAGTCATAAATATTTTAAAACAAAATGAAATATATTTTGAAATTCACTTTAGAGCGTTATCGTTGATTTGCCGCAAACAAAGATTCCATAGATTATGATGAATAAGCGCTTTCACAAGAGTTTTTCTATGCGAAAAACTATCAAAGCATAAAGCATGTTTTATGTATGAAAATTTGCTAAAAGTTTGTTAGAATTTCTTTTATTTTCATTAATATCTAAGCTAAGGAAAGCTATCTTTGTGAAAACAATTGAATGGTAGTTCTTAAATTATATGCAACTGAAAGAAAGATGTGTGAAAGGGTTGTGTGTAAAAATGGTAGAAAAAAAATGTAAACCTAACTAATTACAGATGCATGTCTACAATAATCCATACTTAGTGCCAATTATTTCAGTTTTAATATATCTTTCAACGGAGACAAAAAAGGTATTACATTGAAAAATTGCTTAAAGTAACGGCAACGATGTTTGTAAATATTTTATCCCCGATACATAGATCATTAGTATTTGCATTTTCACTATTTCTAATAAAAAATATCTAAATAATAAAATATGCACTGAAAATTTAAATGTTGCGCGTACGGTCTACGCACGTTGGGAACAGCATTTGTTCACAGTGCAACGCAACCAAGGGGTTCCAAGTCGACGGCTTCATTGCGAAAATTGCATGAATAGGGGTACGATTTTTTGCCCTATCCACGATATTCTCTAGATCTAATTCCCAACGAAGTTTCGTTCTAGCAATTAACTCTATTCTCTTAACTAAGTATTATAATCTAAGTTCATTGGGTTATTTCTCTTTGCTCGATTCTTTTTTTCGGACATTCTGTAATTAACTTCTTAATAACAAAATTTGTGGAACTTTTAAGATCCGAATTAAGATATTCGAAATTGAATTTCCATTTTTACTATTATGCATGCCAAATAAATAGATCAAAAACATTTGGAACAAGCTATTCTTATGGTGATGTCTAGGACATTGTATATTTTTTTACAGATTAAACAAATTAAATTTGCGAAAAATTATTGTTGAATTTACAAGGGGAACAGAACATTCATAAGTTTTTCGTTTTTTTTTTTTATTCGTTAGGTTAAATTCGCATCATTGGATTTACAATAGCGTTCACTTTTTTTACAGACTGAAGATTAACGTATTTAAAACAATCTCTTTTTAACAACACATCGTTTCTTCTGTCGGCTTTTTTCTTTCAATATGACAATTCAACTGTTTCACTATAAGCCGCAACTTTCGCTGGATTGTTAAGAAGCGCCTCGAACAAGTCAGTGCACACAGGTTCAGATTTCATTGCGGTTGAGTTTTTTCTTAGCCAATAACTAAAAAAAAAACACCAACGAGCTGATAGCCTACGCTGCCTAGTGCTTCTCATCTCTCTAGTCTAAGAATTAATTTTATTAGTCTACAGTATAATAATAATAATAATAATAATAATAATAATAATAATAATAATAATAATAATAACTATTTCAGCTTCAGCAAATCTTTCGCTTACAAAACTTTTGCAACAAGTCATGAATATCACATTTCATTTTCATGTTTTAGTTAATTCTTGAACTCATCGGTTTACATATTGAGTTTCTGGGAAATCTTTATGAATCGGCTCGTTAATCTCCAACTACAGTAGACGGCTCGATTTTATACCACCGCTATGAAAATCATTATTTACTTTTTTCGTTTTTCCAAAACTTTGGAAAATATCGTTTTCATCAAACTTACGCAGTTATCATGAAGACTTATTTTATCATATCTGGATCTTGCGTAACAACTTAATTACTAGTGAGATGCAATTATAGGTTTAACTTAATTAAGTGAACTGTACTTTATCAGAATCCGTACTTTGAAATAAGAGATATTTGATAACAGTTGACAATGACAGGGTCGTGCAAGTACATTATGATACAAAGAAGTTCGAATATAGTTTATGCACTAGCTACAGTACGGAAAGGGGTTTCTATTAAATTGTTTAAATCTGCATATATCCAACGTATGCATCCATGGTAACTATTTGATTAATATATGATTTTTCTGTCATGCTAACATTGTTTTATTTTAAAAATTATACCTATTCTATTTTTATGACACCTCTAATGAATGCTGTTACGAATCTAAAGAGTCTAGTATACGATCATCAAATTATAGAATTTATATATAACCCTGATATCGATGTATCCACAAAATATCACTAGCATAGCTAGACTTTAGAATAGCAAATGAGGTTTTAGTGGAGTATGAAATTTTTCAGATAATATTAGCAAATCTGATTAAAACGTAAAAAAAAAAAAAAAAAATTTGAAGAAAAACTATTTCTTTTTCCGGAATCGACATTTTGAGTTTTGTTCATTTAGATGTATGCATGGAACTGCATATGGAACTGCTATAGTTACTTTGGGTAATGAATACAATAGATACTGTTTCCCCTATATTACAATACAACACATTGGGCAAGATTATACATTATTGCATGCGGAAATGATCCAGACATCTTTGTATATTATTCTATACAGTATACACATATACAGGAATGCTGAGAATAAAGGAAGAAGGAAATAAATTCTACACCGATTAATGATGAATGCGTTTAGGCCATCTAATTATTATGTGAGTTATATACTAATGCAATGTAAATTTAATATTCACTAATGAACGAGAGGGGCATATTTCATTTGTCTTTTTGTGTATAACATCTGGAAATACATATTAGAGATGCTATTAATTATATATATTTTTAAACAGCATAAAATTTGAGTTCTTGTTTGTTTTAGGATTGCTTACAACGGCATAAATTTAGATACAACGCTTGATGTGTGCACTTTTAGTTTATGAATGCATATTAAAATTAAGACGTGATGTCTGTCTTCTACATATATAACCATAATAGACAAAAACCTGTAATTTAGACCCAATAATTATATCTTATCTAAAATCTAATACCATTAATATTCACTAATACAAATATTTATTTATTACAAAAAGTATATCTAAAAAAAAAATTCCACAAGTACCACAACTGTGAGGCACACAATTAACAACATAACATGTTTTCATGCATTAGTTTTCAATTGATAGGCATTAAAGATCTATCTCAGGACGATTATAATATCTTTTCTTGTTTTGTTCAACTATCTAAGCACTTGAAAAACAAAATTTAAAATAGCATAATCTCTAATAATACCAAGCGTTTAATAGCAAGTAATGATCGTTATTAATTTTCCATACGTAATAACCGTTATTTGTATCTTCTCATGAGCAGTCAAATATTGAAAGCAAGTATTCTACAAACGGGGAAAAATGTAAGAAAAAAAGAAGAAAAAAAAGTAAGAAAATTATATTCGGCTGTGCCGAATTTTTTATACCCTTATCTTAAAAAAGAGAGAAAAAACTAAAATGTAATAGGTGGGCGTGGCAATGAAAAAACTTCAAATGTATCTGCTAAATTTGAAGCCGATATCTTCATTCTCTTACGAGAATGTTTACCACAGACATTACACAGACGGACAAACGGACATGCTTAAATCGATTCAAAATGTGATGCTTTGTGGGGTCTCCGAAGTTTCTTTTTGATAGTTACAAAGCAAATGACAAAATGAAATATTCACCTTCGGTGTCAAAAGTGATAGTCAGGAGCAACACGTTTCTATGTAATTGTGGCTAATATTTTTATACTTTTTTAAGATAATAAATTTAAGACAATAAATTAAGTTTAGAAAGCAATAACAACAAAGACAACAAAAAATAATTTCAACTTTAAATTATCACTAATAAAAGCAATTTTATTTACTAAACTTAATGTTAGTTTGCTTAACTTAATAGATTTCATTAACGCTTTATAAAACTAAATGAAGAAGTTCTATTTCGGTTGAACCATATACCTATCCGTTTGCGTCGACATAAAGAACGTTCAATATGTAGATATTGCCATACTATCATTAGGGTTGAATGAGAAATAAATAAAAAATTAATGCTATGAGTATCTGATATTTTAAATACCATTTTTGAAACGGTATGTTCTGCGTTATTACAAAAACTAAAAACGATAAGTTTATACTTTTTGAAAAGAATATAACACTTGGCAACTTTTTAGTTTATTTTTAAAGGCAACGTAGTTGTGTTCGACTAACATGATTAATTCAATTCCGATCTTTAATCTGATCAATAAGGCTTAGAAAATTCATGGTTTTCTCGTTGCATATTTCTATGTGCAACAAATATTTTCAAAACTTAACATATCCAAGGGCTGGAACTTCGATTTTAAAGTAGCACAATTTTTATACCTAATAACGCAGAAAGGATATTCCATTTTCGAGGCAGAAATATTACCTACATATAGGATTCACAAAATATATATATTTATAATGGGGGTGATGTCACAAGATTAGGCTACGTCAATTTGCACGATGATGTGGAGGACGCTTGGAAAATATGCTTAGCTAACTTTCGTTAGTCGAGCCCTATAATGAAAGCGGTGGCTTTGCAATCACTTCATATTAACTGGAAGATTGAAATAATTTCAAAAAAGACCGTAAAGTACTATATTCTCAACTATAATTTGTTATTTATGCTAAATGTCGATCTAAATCTCTCTATGAATATTTACTGGAGCCAATGTTGTCTCAAAATCTCACAATTAAAAAAAACTTGAGATGTTAAATTTTTGAGAGAAGACAGAGATTTCTTGAAAAGACATTTCGCCGCGTCCTTTCACGTTTTTTTAAGGTTCGCTAAGACAGAGATTTCTTGAAAAGACATTTGTTCGCGTCCTACCTCGTTTTTTCAAGTTTCGCCAAGGCGGATGTCTTGAAAAGGGATCTTTCCACTTACTACCATGTTTATATTATGTAAAGTGTGCCTCAATGGAGAACATTGATTGCCTATAAGGTTTGTATCTAGCAAGAGTCACCCTCGCGGGCTAAAAATTCGATTTTTGAATGACGGCTGGCCTATGAAAACATTTGATCTTTGTCAAACTACCGTAATACCATTAAGATTTTCAAAATTTTTTGTATGTGAACTGTTTATAAAACCAACATAATTTACATGAACAGTAAGAACAATTTTTTTTTGAAGCGAAGATTTATTTTTTTTTTTTTTTTAAGAGACGAACACTCAGCGGTGCAAAAATCTAAGTAACTTTTTATCCATGGTGCATGGTTCAAAAAACAAAAAGGTAATTTGCTAACTTCTTTTGACATTAGGCCGCGCTTCTCTAAGGAATAACTTTACAACGTCACCATTTCGTCTGTAATGTGCATGTTAACACGCACAGCCATTCGCACGGTCCATCAAATATGTATACGCCTAACATATCACATATCAGTATGAAATTCAGAATACTCATTGATATATCCATCCGCCCGTCTGCCCATCTCTCTGTCTGCTTATCTATATAATGTCAGCGATAACCACTCTCTCGGCCGCAAACATAAAGATAATCCAAAGAAAAATGAAATACCATACGAATCGAATACATGTTGTTCTTCATTCCAAATAATATTTTGAATCAATCCATCTATCCCAGTGTTTGATCCTCTATGCATTAGTATTAGAACTTTCACGTATCAAAAAGTAAAAAATATAATTTAAAAAAACGATAAAAAAAATTGCTATACTTAGCTTACTAACCAGCATAAGAACCACAGAAAATATTAACAGAGAAAGATTGTTTCAGTTTAGACGAGAAATACCTCATACTCAAGATGAATCATTGAAATGCTATCTTAGCAGCAACAATATAATTAGCTAAATTCTATACTGCATTAGAATATAGTACAACATAACTTCATTTTTGGAATAAAGTACCTAAAAACGGAACACAATAATAGAAGGATTCACTCTAAGCAATATAGTTTAAAAATTTCATAAATCCGGTACAGAAGAAAAGCAGGTTGTGTACAATTTATAATAGCTAACAGTTTAGTATTAAATTGAGAATAAAAGGATTATGCAGTATGAAGCAACCGCTCATTCAGATAGTCTATCCAGAAGCTTTTTTTTTTATATTATACGAGTATGATGCCTCATCTAAAGTTGTAGAATAATAAGACTGTTCGAAAAATTTAGCAGACAAATTTGATGTATCAAGTTGGTCAGTCGCATTGAGATTGCAATAATACATTTGGACGGGTAGGGTTAAGATTTTCATTTTGAAGATAATGTAAATAGCATTGTTTATTTAATGTTACAAACCGGTGTTTACCACTTATATAAGCTGTATAAGCCGAGGGAGAGCTAGTGACTATACTGCTTAAAGAGCCTTTTTCTTTGGTTTTTTATTCTTTTTAATTCTTTAGTAAATCTGGGTGATGTCAAGACAGAACGGCGGATTAGGCCTTAAGGAATAAAGCGAGAGAAGATATTATAAAGCTTCTCATAAAACATTTTGATGCAAGACTGGTCCATGTGCCAATCTTGTATTCCCTATAATTGTATTAGTGAGTCGTAGTTTATTCTCTCCACGTCAGGTTCATTGAGGGGACGCATAGTTTTGTAGACATGCTACCTAAGCCGTACATAGTAATGGCTAAAGTCGGATGAAGTTTATCCTTTGGATTTATTGAGGCTGGCGAATGAAGTATTGCTATATCTAAATTATTAACAACTATCAGATCTAGCAGATTATTATGGGAATCGTGGACCATATTGAGCTGCAACAAGCTCTGGCGAAATATTTGGTCAAAAAAATCATTTCGTCTGCTAGAGAAATAAGATGGGATAGTGTTCAACCTCTTTGTCTAAAGTCCATACTATCCCGGTAAATTAAAATCTCCTTTTACTATCTGATCTTTTGGTGTAAGCAATATCGCAATTTCTTTTAGAAACCAAATTTTCTTTTAGAAGCCCAAAATATTGCTGATGAACTGAAGTGTAAAAAGCCGGTAGTAGGTAGGGGCACGTAACAAAAACCAAATAATCATTTATTTTAATTCAAAAACAGACAAATTTAGCCTACCTATAACTGGCGGAATTTCGCACTTCAACAGCAAGCGATAATCAAGCTGCTATCAGAATCCGACCACGATTTTTGCATATCTTTCTGTACCTTTGTCTTTTTTTAGAGTACTGAACGTTCAAGAAAAGATATAAAGAATATATAAAATCTTTGATCCACTTATCAGACGATAAGAATATTTGCTACTATCTATCAAATTTCAAGGTTAGCGTACTGATAATCGTTAACAATCAAGAAAATATTGTTTGAAGCGGTATGAAATCAAGGTTCATATTATAAAAGGGAGCATAGTTTTTTTTGCCTGTAAGTAAGTAAGAAACTTTGAGAAGCGTTTTAATTAAATAGCACTTTAAATAAATATTTGATATGTGAATATATTAAGAGACATTATTTAGGAAGAATGAACATTAAGAAGTAAGAAAATTATATTCGGCTGTGATCAATCTTTTATACCCACTGTCTTTAACTTAGAAAAAGGGAAAAAATTAAATTTTAATAGATGGGCGGAAATTTGTATTATGTAGTCTATGAGTAACAAGCAAAACACCCAGAAAATAGAGGTATTTTCAGCTGATTTTATACTGTGGGCATTGCCTGTAACCGATTTGGGCAATTTTCAGTACCAAAGTATCTATGGGTATGCCTATGTGAATTCCGAATTCCTGATCAAGAATATATACATCTTATGTGGTTCCTGGAGCATCTTTCTTAATGTTCCAAATGTTTTAATAGAAAATTAAATCTTAGTAGTCTATTATATCAAATAGGCGTGGTCGACCCTTTCAATGTAGACGATAGCTAACTCAATAAAAGTGGACATTTTTACAAGCCTGTCGGATACGGGCGAGTAATAAGAAAACATCCTAATTTTTTTTTTTAAATCAGAGGTGTTCTCAGCTTACTTTGTACTGTGGGCGTGCGCTTTGATCGATTTGTATTTCGGTTTATCACACCTTATTGGTTTTTCATCATCTGTCGTTCAATTAGACAGAAAAATAATATTGTTCTTAAATAACTTTTTCTGATGTATTATTGCACGCCGCCAACTAAAAAATTCTATGTTGCGTACACTTCGTGCGAATTAAGTGTAGTGTGTGAGGAAGGGCATAAAAATACTGAGTTGCATGCAGCAGTCATATTATTATTCAATATAAAAAGTCAACAAAATGTATTCATACAACCAGAACAGGAAATTAAAAAAAAAATGTCTTTCAAAACCGAGCGTTCATCAATATTTTGGATGATATTAAGAAACATTTTAACAAATTTATTTTAGATGTAAATTACAAGTTAGAAAAGAGGGTGAGATGGTAAGAAAACAAAGCGTACTGTTATCATACACGCAAAAAAATTATTTTATCAAAACGTTTAAATGTTTTTATTTCTAATTTTTTTTCTTTTTTTTTTTTGTCATGAATAGGAGAGAAGTTGTATTAGATGTTCTTAACGTTTGCAACATTTTCTTTTTTTAAATCAATAACTTTAAGGAAAAAATATGAAACTGTTTATTAGAAACCAGAAATAAAAAGTTGGAAAGCTTCGGAGATGCAAAAACAATAGCAAACTGGTTTACGCAGTAAAAACTAATAAAAGTATGTAGATAATAAACAACATATGAAGACATACACATACATACATATATTATACTCATGATATGGATGATCAAATCGTTCGCTTTGCCTGTGTAAATAAGTTAGAAAGTTGTGGTTAAGTTAACGAGAATTTTTTATATATTTTATATATATATATATATATATATATATATATATAATATATATATATATCTGGATCTATTTCCACACAAGTAATAGAAATATGACTGTACATAAAGCTTCGAAAAGAGGTTTGAAATTACAGACGCATATTTTTTATGGGATTATTGCAAAATCGACCTCATATCTCTTCAAACAATTTATGGTTTAAATATGTCATGGTATTTACCATCTATGATAACTATGGGAGTAAAGATAAATCAATTGGTGGCACTACTTCAACACGGGTGTAATGACGTACATATGTTTAGATGTTATACTTATATGTTTAGATGTTGTTTTCAATTCAATTTGGTTCACGAGTTCGTTTCTGTTTTGTCTCATAGCTAGCTTTATTGACCCTTTAACTTATAATGCCTTGTAATGTATACAAGCTTGCACTCATGACACATTCGCTAATATTAAATATGAGTGCCCTGGGTTATCACGCTTTCCACCCCCATGCAATCAATCAAACTTGTGCACTTATGTTCCAGCAGCTTACGTGATCGCAATGTTTGATTTATTTTCTCTTGTTTTTCTTTATTATTATTATTATTATTATCACTATAATATGAAATCGTAAGCATAGCGCGTGGCGTAAGTGATACGTTGGCATTGTATTGTCATAATCAATGATATCAATGTTTATGTACATACATTAATAGCTTCCACATAACTCTGTAATTAGCGCGGCACAATTTATAATTTTCAGGGTCTTGATGTAAAGCAAAATAATTCTAAAAGTATGTGCACGTTCACACACACACACACACAGTAGCTATTCGTATAAATTTATATGGTTTTCCATAGTAGTTTTATAAAAAATATTATTCAAAATTTTTCTATTTAATAAATGAACTACTACTACTACTCATAATGGTATATTTTATTTATAATGGTATTTTATTTAAAATTTATGATTCTTCTAACTATTTGTATAACCTTTAATCAAATCGAAATGAAAGATCCTACGTTGTTCAGAGTATATGAGGACATTTATTTTTTTTTTATTTGCTCGGTGATTATGTCATATTCATTTTAGTTTTTTTAACGTTTTAACTTGAAAACCCCTATCGTTCATAGAACAGCACATGTCTCAAGAATATTTGCAGGCGTCTTCTTAACCAAGAGTTCGCGTATGTAAGTTAACGCCACCTATTTACAGTCAGTGAAATTGTCATGACAAATGAATAATTACAAGCTTTCTGCAAACATTTCAGTCGAATCATGCACTCGTGATCGAATGCCGAATCTACTTTTTTCTTTCCGTCTCTATCTATTCAAATTCGGGTTACGTTCTTACTACTGCAGAGAAAAAAAAAAATATTATCGAAGATTTTTTATCGTCGCTGTAGTTAAATTGTTTAATAGACCCGCCCATAGTTAGCAAACAATGTAAAAATCTTTTTTTTTTTCTCTCTAAGATTGTGATTTAAAAATGTTGTTGTGTTAAATTTGGCTTAAATTTTTTTTTCTTTAATACATTGGGACTGACGAATAGATGTCGCTTTTAATAAAAAACCCATAGTATTTTTAGGAAGTGCCCTCATCGTTCAACATTTCCCATCATTTTGATTATTTGTTTACGAATTAAGCGATTTCAATGTCGCAAGTTTTATATTAACATCAAAACAATGGAAAAAGTTTGTATTGTGTGCTGATTCATCATTACTTCTCGTTAAGAAAAATTATCATTTAGACTTTGCATTGTTTTGAAAAGTATTACAGCAACTCTTCTAAATCGTAAAGAGTAGTTTTCCAATAGTTTGCTGATTTTAAACGAAATCGTTCGGACGCCGATGATGATGTTGAATGAAGTAGGCACCCGCAAGAGGTGGTTGCGCTAGAAAAAAAAGCCTGAAAATTATTCTCGCTAATCGAGAATTAAAGTTGCATGAGATAATTGATATTCCGAAAGTATAAAAATTTGGCATGAAAATTTGGTCATGAGAACGATATTTTCCTAATACGCGTACTAGAATAAACAGAAATGCATTCGTCACAAATTGGAACCTTGGTCAGGACTACTATATTCTCCAGACCTGGCAAAAATTGCAGCATATTTCGGGGGTCTTGACAAATCATTCTATAAAAAATTTATCGAAATATTATGCAAGTATTGGACTAGTGGTATCACTCTTTAGAGACACTATATTTATGAAAAAAAATACGAAATTGAAAATTTCGCTCCGATATATTATAAATTCTAAGCGAAGTTTAAAAACTTAATCCGGTACAAATTCATTTACGTTATTTGACCTATGCATTGACAAACCGTAAATCGTGTTTACATATATTTCGCCTAACTTATATAGGGTTTTTATGTAGTTGCAGCCAAGTCAGTGATCCGATTTAGCTTATTTTCAATTCCTTTTATAAAGGAAACATCAAAGAATTAATTTAAAATTCTAAAGGACACTCTCCACCACTTTGGAGTCTTCATTTAGTAGACTAGGAAAAAATTGGAAGATAGGCAGTTGGCTACTTTTCGAACTTAAAACAAATTTAAGTCAAGTTTTTTCGTGACAAATCGAATATCTATTCAGCAGTTGAAAACCATATGTAAGTATGATGATATATGTATATAGGTGATGTAAAAATATGATTTCTCACATCGACATTATTAGCATTTTGGTGCCTTGATTTCGTAGTATACGATGCATATATATATGTATATATATACATATATATGTATAGGATTATTATCGAATGTTTTATAATAAATAAATATGACGATGCCTTATGGAAAATTTCTCTCCGAACTAAATAAAATTATTTCCTGTTTTCCGTACTAAAATATATAGAAAGACCCATTTCTTTATAGTAATTATGATAAAAGTTTACATACTGAAATTATAAAATTTGCATAAGCTTTAAAAATATCTTAAATAATTGCAAGAATCGTGAAATAAACCTTAGAAATAAATTCTCAGTTGTAAACAAAACTTTGAAAACTACGGTCTCCTCTTCTCACTCAATTAAACGCACATACTATGTCCTATTTATCTCTTGAAGATCAATTGGAGGCTGAGGCGTTGCACAATAACGACCAATTGTTAAATTTTAAAGTACGCAGTAAACATATTGATTGGCGATTGTATGTAAACCCACTGCGACCGCGTTACGCAAAACCCATTTATTTGAAAAAGCAGTTCAATTTGTTAAGTAATTATTATGAACAAATGGATGAAAAAAACCGCCGAGAGCTGCTGCTTTGCCATGACATGATGGGCAATTATTTGGAAGATAGGTAAGGCACGTAAAATAATTTTTTTTTTTTTTTTGTTTAGTATGTTATGCTTTTCTATATAGATATATTTCTTTTCTCATTGTTAGACATTTCAATTCTTCAAAAAAATTTGATGATTATCGTTTCTATCATTGGTCGGCAGTGGATTATTTCTGTTATTTTAGTCATAATTATATAACAATACCACCCTGTGGATGGATTAATGCAGCTCATAAGCATGGAGTAAGGGTTTTAGGTAAATAAGAAATGTTCGTCATGCTCATTAAAAATTCTCTTAAACGAGGTCATCCTATGATACATTGACACGAAAATCTGAAACAATCGGGCTATATTTATATCTATTCGTTAAAATTTATAAATAGGTATAAACTTTATGCCTAATTATTATTAATTTGCTCGAAAAATGTATCATAAATTCGATCATTCTCTCTCTGATGTTTACACAGTTACCTGATTGGATAACATGAGAAGATTGGCGGGTCAGATTGACTTTGTAGTGAAAAAAAATTACTTACGAGGTAATCAAACCGAAAATCATTATCATCCCTTAAAAACTTTCGCCAAATTTAACTTCTAATAAAAATAACAAAAGCTCATAAAGCAATTCTGTTAACCTTTTCATATCTGCTAAAAAAGTATCTCGCTCGGGGGTTTATTTTTCGTCCTAACGTGAAATCTATGTATATTAATTATGGCTTTTTTCGATTATATTTGCATTTATATAAATATTCTCCGAATATATTCTCGGCGCTTTAGTCTCAAGCAAGTATAAATGAAAACGTAATAAAAAGCTTATATCGCTTAAGTTCAAAACCTTTACATCCACTAACATAAATTAAAAAAATTGGAATTGTAAAATGTTTTATTAAATACAGGCTTGTCACTTTCTTCTTGATTAGTAGGATCATTATACTGATATTTTTGTTATTTCTAAGAAATGCTTGTACTGGATATTTACATTCATAGCTCTTGTGGATTGGACGTCACACATTTTATAGCTCGTTCTGTAGCGATCAGCTAAATTCAATTTCAACCTTCCGTCTTAATATTTGAAATCATGAATTTTCCAATAGAGGACGCAAAAAAACAGAGATAGATGCAATTAAATCAATTCGGAAAGTTACTCTACTCAAGACTGTACTAAATTACGAAATCTCTGATGCGAAAGAAGCGACGCAATCTTACTGACGAAAATCTAAATATTACTAATAGTATTATGTCAAGAGCTTACTCATTCCTAATCTATTAACTAAGATCTCATGCATTTATTAAGTGAATAACTCTAGATTTATTCTAAAAATTCAGTTGGGAAACCAGACGTTTGTGCTAAATTTTTTGCAATTTTATTTCCGTGTAAATTAAATCTTAAGTGTAGTAATTGACACAATATTCAAGAGTCAGAAACGTCACGTTTATGTGAGGCTATCCTCACAAAAAGTAAGGCTTTATATAGAAAATTTGTCTGGTCTTTAATATTTTATGATGAAAACTATCCCAGAACCGTCATTTGATATAGAAATTAACTATGCTAAGTTTGAACCTTGTAAATCTATTTTTTGAATCCGTCGCATATAAAGGCTTTCATGAAAAGTGTCCCTTTACATGATATACGAGATATAATTTCTAGTGTTTTTATCATAAAAATAAATCAAGAATTGTATTAAGCGAATTAAGCGTGTGGATTATTTAAAAGTCGGCTTTGCAGATCTATAATATTTTCACACATTTAAGTGTTTAAACTTATCTAAATAAAATTCAATCCTTTTTTGCATGATAAATTTTAAATTATTTCTCTTTATTTTTTTTTAAAACATTTCTATTTGTAGGTACTTTTATAACCGAAGGCCACAATGGCGAACAACTTTTACATGAGGTATTAGCATCAAGCGAAATGGTAAATAATATCGTGAATGCCTTAGTAAAATTATGTAAACATTACGGTTTCGAAGGTTGGCTGGTCAATGTAGAATGTAAAGTAAATCCGAATGATATGGAAAACTTATTGTGAGTATACGAGGAAACTTATTTAGATAAATTGAGTGTAATGAGACGTAACAAATGTAAACGGAAATATCTCTTATTTGTTTGTTTCGTATGTGTTTAAACTAAAACATATGCTTATTCATGCTTTTATTGACAGACGTATGTATACATGTGTTTAGATTTGAAATAGATATTTATCTATATGATGGAGAACTCTTTAAGATTCAAAATGAATAATTTGTTTAAGTGAACTGTAGCCTGAACCTGTACGAATTTTTAAAAAATTTTTTGCTTTATCTTAATGGTTCAGATTGGAAGTTTGCTACAAAATAATAGAAGCTTAATTCTATTCCGTTTTATTTATCAATTCGAAAAAAAAAAAAAATTTTTCGCACTCTCATGCAATGTGGTGATCGCGCGACCAGTACTTATAAAATCAAGTAATTACTATAAACATATTCTATAAGTGAAAACACTATTTATATACATGTGTGCAAATATACAATACAATGCATGCATCTGTACGTTTGTTTTTGCCCCCACAGTGAAAACTTAAATAATTCGCAAATGTACTAAATGATATTTTACGTTAACCTAGAGAGGTACGTAAACAATTTCTTCTACGACGTTATTAAAAATATATAAAATATCTTTTGATTATAATCTTGATATATGTGTATATTCATTCCAATCACATATTTCTTAAAAATAATGCAAAAATAAACTCATCTCGCTTTATAACATTTGAATACTTCTCGGTAGAAAACTAGAAACTTTCTATGCGTTATTTAAAAAACCTTTAAAAAACAAAAAATCTTGCAATTCAAATTGACAATGCAACTACGTTACTTGAAAATTTCGTAGAGTGATTCCCACAAAGCGGATTTAAAAAATCAACTGCATTTAGAAGTTTTACACTTCATATCCCTCACTTGATTTCCCCTCGGTAATCAACCCAATTTGTATCTTAATAATGATGTTAAGCTGCTTTCTTCCTCTAACTAAACATCGTACTTCTATGTTACCTTCATCAGTCTAAACTAGTTAGCTTGGTTACATGTTGCTCATTTCATTTTTCCAAATTACATCAAAGAAAAAAAAAGAAAAAGAAAAGTTGTAAGAAACTTTCATTCTCACGAAAGAATGAATTTTCTGCTAAGAATTTTATCTATTGTTTTGTTCGTGCATTTTCATAATACTTTTTTGCTGGTTTAAAAGTTTGTTTGTATTTATATTAAACGAAATCCAAAATGTTTTCTGAACTGCCAAGAAAACTTCCTCATTATCATTCATTTTGAAACAAGCCTCTGTACTTAAATTTTTAGCTAAGGGAGTGCTATCAAAACTATTGTGGAAACAATTCCAATATTGAATTTTCTTGGTCATCTCTTTCATTACTTTTCAATAAAATAACTTGTGTTTTTGGTAGACATATTTGTCCAAAGTGGACAAAAAGTCGACGGAAGTGGTAGAGATGAGGCAAAACGACATTTTACGGCAATTACATATTTCCTGATATGCTTAAGCGTGTACACAATAGTTAAATATTCGCATTTTTTTTATCAAAAAGGAGGAAGAGGATTTTATAGTTTGAAAATGTACTAAAATTGTGTTAATATTTTTAAAAAAAAGTTGCAATAATTTATTTTAATGTATGTATAACATTACGCTTGTGATAACAAAATGCCTGCTGAGTCCAGGCGATGATCGTATGTGACTTCATTCATTGTACCATAATTTCCAACTTCTTTTCAGTTTTATACGCGCCACCGAAGGTGTGGTATATACACATTTTGTCATATTGTTTGGAACAAATAGAAAGAAGCTTCAGCTTCAAATTTAGAATTGATTTAGCTTGTCCGTCTGTCTGCAAAAACGATGATATTCGCTTCAAACTCGGCAGAAACATTAGAAGTTCTTGCGCATAGATTGGCATTGAAAGTGGATCGAATCGGTCACAACGTAGACTAAGAACACCTCTGATTTCGGAAACAACAACAATTGGATATTTTTGCTCATTACTCATAATAACATGGCAGATGGAATTACAAAAATTTCCACAAATATTACGCTAGCTATCGTATAGTCTCTGTGCAAAAATAGAGAGGAT